>ML817658.1:106908-121113 GCA_009831015.1 Picea engelmannii | reverse complement strand
GAATTTAGTTAATTGTAATTGATAATTATGACTGTTGGGCAGAGATTTGATTTGACCCAACTAACTATTTGATTATGGCACTTGTATGAAAAAAAATATTTTATAATTATTGTTGATGGACAAATGGAACAACCATGTTAAAATCAGCTGACCATGACTCCATGAGTGGGGAAAATGTTGGAACCACCTCAAGGTTGATTGTTACAAGTGGAAAATCAAGAATTTGGCCATGGGAAGCCCTTGAAAATTAGGGATTTGGAAAGATGCGAAAATTCCCAAGGGGGAAAAAAGACCTAGACAAAAAAATGGTTTTTGATATATAGAATATGGGAGGAGGCGGGACACTACCTAGTATGACGGAAAACAAAATTTATATCTTGCTGTTATCAACATTGGTTTTCTGAGTGTGAGGCAAGGAGAAGTTGTTGAAGCGGAAGGACTATTGCTGAGGTGGAGTTCTGAGTTTTCCGTCATGGATTCATGGTCAGGCTAGGGGGTGAATGGAGCAAGTGAATTTGGTTGTTTCATTATAAGGTTGGGAGGAACGTGGCTATTAACTTTGTCTTTCAACAAACTAGTTCAGATATGTTCATCTACTCTTTTCTGGTTATATATCTCTTGTTTTAAATGGTTGCCAGAATACATCTATATATTACTGGGTAAATTATTTCTGATGAATTTCCTTTTAATTAAGAATCGCTTTGATGTAAATGACTAAAAGAGTAGAGACATCATAATACTATGTGATTTATGGCTGAGAGTTAAACTATGAATGGTTAGGGACAAACGTAGGATAAACCCCCTACCAGTTTAATGTTATACTTTGATTGAAAACTGCCTGTATATCCAAATTCTGAGTAGAATCGAAATGATGCGAGCACACTGGAATGTTTCTAGTTAAATAATAAAGCCAGTGCAAATCTATTTTCGGATAATATAAATCCCATGTTTATATAAATGCAAGAATACAAAGTAATTATACGCTCGTATCTTACTGTAAATAAGTACACAGTGTAATAACTCTACCACAATATCGATGCATGGAAAAAATAAATATTCGTATAGAATTATATATATATTTAATATATGTTTATATATACCTAATACCTATATAGTAGTTTGATATTCTATTTCGACTTCATTGAGATTCGATGTGAAGGAATATAAGTTTCCAGAAATTTGTAGCTTAATTTCATTCATGCATGATTGTAGGTTTTCCGGATTTGAGACCCAACAGGTGTTAAAATATAATGGAAGAAAAAAAATCTCATTAGTCTTAATAGGATTTATGGAAAAGATAAATAGGAACTAAAGAAAACGAATTGAATCTTTTAATGCAAACAAGGTTTTGGAAACGAATTGCTAGAAGGGCGAAATCCTGATGAATTCAGGAAAACAAAAATACGAAACCCTTTTCATGTGTAATGAACCTCATTATCACACAAAAAAAAAAAAAATTGTTTTGTTCGCTATTTCCTTTTAATAACAGAATGTATACACTTATTATAGGATTGGTTCAAATTCTATTCGTAAAAAGGTTCTTAAAGGGGAAAGTTCCTAAGTTCTACCTACCATAAGAGTTCCCTCTCGTTTTTCAAATTCTTTTACCCCTTGATGTAATGGATTATATAAAAAAAAAGGGTCTCACAACTCCTACTACGATTTCCTCAAATAAAAACATAAGACTCCTACCATTTGTGTGCATGTATCTCTTGATTAAAATTTAAACTAGGCGACTTTATTTGGTTTACCCACCATACGATTCATCGAGACTGGTTTTATTACTATGTCGTGATCAAATTTAATGCTATTAGGACAAAGTTGGTTTGTGAATTAGTTACTTACCGCCATATGTTAAATGGATATTTCATCACTAGGATCAGACTATTGGTTCGTGCTAAACCCAAGGAAAGACAAGGGGTTTTAATCTTAACATAACACTTATTAAGTGGGTGGGATGATTCTCTGTCTAGCAGTTAAAACTCCTAAATTTCATTAAAGGTGGCTTGCGAGTTCCATTGGAAACCACTGGGCTCTTTACCCCATATGGCATGCTGTCTCTGACACTGTCGCATGGCCACCTACCCTTTGTGCTCTCCTCATTTACTCCAAGGTGGACAGGATATCAATTAGGGTTGAAGTGGTTTCACAATTTTCATTGTTGAGTTCTGCGAGGAGGTCCTGTGAACCAACCTGGGAAGCACAGAGTATTGCCATGGTAGCCACTCCAAATTGTAACAGTTGGTGTGGTCCTTGCCCCTAGTAAGTATTTGTCTCAAAACACATTACTTGCAAGTTGTTTAAAAGAGATAATGCACCCGAATTCTTCTATAATGTTTCCGAAGTTACCCTAAACTCTGGAGGGGAAATTCCTTCGAATTGATCTCCAGTTTCTTTTCTTCGTTTGCTGGCCTTGAAGGGGGTATACTCAGTTGTTTTCTATTTAGTTTCAGAAGAAAGGGTTTATAACCTCCCAGTTTATTTTATACAATATATATCTCTGTTTCCGCGTTTTAGGAAGGGTGTATCCGTTCATTTTCTTGTTTATGTTTTGGGAGAAGGGTTTTGTAGCCTCCCCGATTATGTACCATGTCAATTCCTTTGATGGTTGTCGAGGCTTAAGGCCTCTGTAGGGCTTTAAATATCTTCAGTCATGTTATACTTTCACAATGCTTCCAATATTATTTACAGTAGGTAATACACTCATCGTGCTCTATCCGATTTGGTTAAATAGTTGGAATAAATCACTGTAATGTTTGAAATGCATAAGATTATTATTACTGTCTATTTCTATCCTTTCCCTGTTATAGAATCGTTACTTGTTGTGTATGCACCTCCTCCTTGTAAGATTTCTTCGTTTCAGGGCTTATATAATACACTAATGATGGGTTGTTTTGATACGAGGGTACCCATCAATGAATTAACACGCTATCCACCCTCAGCCAGGCGTCTATCCAGTTGGAAAAAGAAACAAGTAAACCAGAGAGTTATGCCAGCCTATCGAACAAAAGTTAATTAAGCTTACATATTATTTCCTTACTGACTATTAGCAATTTCTGTTAGTATTTCATTATTTTTATTTGTGTTTATTGATAATTTAAACGTTACTTCTTCAGGATTCTCGTCCACTTATGGATCTCGGATGTTTGGTACCCACTTCCGACGCAAAAGGTATTTGAGTTCCTTGTAGGCCTTCCAGAATTCCCACAGTGCCTGGGCACAGTCTCTTCCTGGATTTTTCGATATGTTTGATATAATTTTATTCTATGCCTTCAATGGTTGGGATGAGGAGGTCCTCCAATTGCTTCTTGATCCGACCTCTATGTGTAACTGTCATTATACAAGACTTTGTTTTCAATCGAATAATGTACTGCATTGGATATTTTTATCCCAGTAGTTCCCCTATCTAGTCTCATTCCAACTTGTAAATCGATTTATCGTTACTATTGATTAGAATGTATTCGGCTACAAATGTTTACACAGTCTGTAATTCCGTTCGATATGGTGAAAAAGGAACCTGAAGGACTTTTTTGGGGTTTTTAACTTGTAAAAGGATTCTATTACATTGAAACTTCATATTATAATTAAATTTAGATCATAAGTCTCCTCATATGATTTGTCTTTTTTTTCCTTTGGGATTACTACTGCACAATATGACTCTGTGTTTTTCCTTTCCGGAGTTTTGGAAAAGATTTCCTCCTTACTCTCGACTCACGGCTCCATGTAAAAGTTTGACAATCCTGTGGACTACCATTTCCCTTATGAACTTGTTACTATTAAGCTATCATAATTCCTAGGATGGATTATATTCCTTTACTGTTACAATTCATGGAAAAAAAATCTCGATAATGCTTGGCAGGGTTAGAATTGTTTAACATTTATTTTCAACACAACTAAACATAGTTGACTAGACCTGGTCATTTCTGATTCAACATTAATACCCTGCTAATCTATATATATATCTATATATCTATCTGTGTATATACTTACTATAATTTTTATTGTAATGGAGTCTTGAACCTTTCAGAATTATTTCATATGTCTATACATATATAAATGTACCTTATTCTCTGACTGTGTTTTAACCCATTTTATTCAGATTCAAAGTATCACCTGCGTAGAACCCCTATTGCATACTGTGTATCTGTTGGTAGTTTTAATTGTGCATGTTCTATATGCAAGTAAAGAATAATTTCTGTGTTACAGGCTGGATTTACTTTGAAATTTGAACTTACGCGATTATTATTGGAGGCTCGATGTGTACTATAAATACCTACATGAAGTATCGTTCAACATATATATCGGGATGTTCGACCTTAATCAAATCACACAAACAATTAAATTTTTCCTTAATTAACAGAATGAATCAAAGCAAAGTGTAATTTAGTAGTTTATCTCGTTAGGAGGGTAAAATCTTCTATGGATCTCGTCTTACTAGTGAAATACTCAATGAACTTAGCATTCACACAACACTCTGTCTCAATAAAACAAATCCATTTCTAGCTAAGATGAGGAAGTATTTAGTAGGTCTTTCCTTTTATAACATTCGACCAGAATATAATCATAGCAATCAAATTACAAAACATAGCAATTACCCAGAATTTATTCATAGCAGCAAACAAATTGCAGAACATAACATTTTACGAGGGAGAGAGATAGGATAACATATCTGAATCAAATTGCGAGCAGACAAAGGGAAAAACCACGTTCCACCCAACCGTAGAATAGGGCAGCCAAAATCACTTGCCCGATTCACCCCCTAGCCTGATCATGAATCCATGAGGGCGAACTTGAAATCTCCTCTTCAGCACTATCCTTCAATTTAGTAGATCCCTCTTGCCTCACACCCATTCAGTGTTCATAATAGAAAAGAAAATAAAATCATTAGTCTCTTTCCCAGCATACTTGGCAGCGTCCTACCTCCTCACATATGTTTATTTATCAATTTGCCTAGGCTTTTTTCCCTCCCTTGGGAATTTTCGCAACTTTCTAAATACATGATTTTCAGGGGCTGCCAATGGCCAAATCACTGATTTTCCACCTGTAAAAATCATCCTAGAGGTAGTTTCAACATGTTCCCCTTTCATGGAGTCATGGTCAGCTAAAATTTAACATGGTTGTTCCATTTGTCCCCTGCAATCAATATAAAATATTCTGTTCTCATACAAGTGTCATAGTCAGATAATTAGTTGGGACAATCAAATCTCTGCCCAAAAGTCATAATTATTTATTACAATTGTTAAATTTGAAATTCAGAATTGCCATAAATGGCAAAAATTTTCCAATTTCGAATTTACTAAAAATAGAATGAATTTCCAACAACTTTTAAATTCTAAAATTATTTTTATTTTGGGGATGTCACATCATGTATATTCACATTTTGATAATTTTGAAATATGATAGTTTTATTAATGATTTAATAAATCTTTTCAACCTCGGTGTGAGTCAGATAGTACCGAAATAAAAGAAATAATAGTTCTATTGACTACAACGAAACTATCTGAACATAACAAGACATAAGTAACAAAACAAAATTTGGAGGACATACTTCTGGAAGTACATAGGCTGATATGCCTTCTTTTTAAACAGTCTAGGTAAAATAAAGAAACATAGTACCATTAAGAATGGATTTAAATTCGCTAAGCCCTGGTATTTCAAATAGATGTATACAAGAGAAAGAATCCTATGATTTAAACCCTTTAAAGTTTGTGTTACAAATCCAATCATACCGAAATAAAAAATGTGTCCAACCTCACACAAATACTACGTTCTCTTCCAACAATGGCATATCGAAATGAAAATAGGGTTTACCCCTTAATCAACTGATACAGGAAATCGGGAAGAAACTTCACTCAATAACGATAAAACTGGGATGGATCCATGGTATTCATTTTCTAGAATTTGGAAAGTTAATCCTGAGAGTTACTGTGCACGAAACCCAAATACCTTTTGCGTGAATGACAAGAACCATAATCTAGGATTTATGTGTGATCAGAGTCTCTGCAAGGAATCACCATTTTAAAAAATTAGTAAAATATATGAAAGTAAAGTGAATGAGCCTTTCAACAGAACGATAAATGATAGTAACAGTTTATTCCAGAACGACACTTAACTTATGGCTTGTAGGCTCTGTGTCTTTTCCTTGTCACGTTTTGGTTGGGAAGACATCCTAGGTCGAGGGGGGGGGGTTCTCCAAGGGCTTCTTGATGGGTACCCTCACATAAACAAGGTCCCATCATTAGTGTTGGTACCAAAACGTATAATCAATTTCTTCGAAAATAAAATAATCAACAGTGCTAACATTTAAAATACAAATTGTATAAGACATGCCATATGAGTAGGCCGAAGGCATAGTGTAAAAATTACACATAGAACAAATTCTATATGTAAATGTTGAGATTAAACCCTTCCTGAATCGAATCTCTATATTGCAGAGGGTACTTATCAATCAACGATAAATACAGAGTTAACCTTCTGCTGAATTCAAATGGTGTATACTACCCGCAGACCACAATAATGACAGTAAGAGATATAATTAATCCAAGAAGTGCCACAAACTCAAACATTTTATGCCGTAGGGTATTTTTAATAAACTTCTCGAAAAACACAGAAGTCACATTTTTAATTGTACCGAAAAAGAATGAAATAACCATTAAGGAAGCATTATATTCATAAGGACCAACTAAGTGTCTGATGAAAAAATACAAAAGGGTGGATTCCCCCCTTTACAAAGAGAAAGAAAGAAATGCAATATAATATGCTATACGCAGTATGAACATTCTACTCCAGAATAAAACATGGGTAGCCTCACAAAAGTTCAACATTAGGCATCGACACACATCAATAGAGAGACCGTGGAGAATAACGATAACAAGGAAAATAATGAAACCTTAAGATTGAAAATACACAATTTTTTTTTTATGTAGGTGTAAATTCTCTAAATTGGAACAAGGAGATGGAATGTCGAGACCTTCAGAGAGTTGAGAATGAAATCATTGAGTAATCCAACTTAACTAGGAGCGAGAACAATCCAGAAAGTTACAAGGAATAATGATAAGGGGGAAATTTAATTTAAACTTATAATAAGAGTTACAGAATGAATATTTCTTCCACTGTAACGAATCCGAAGTTCCACTCTATTATTTAAATCACCGTAGTATCGTAAACTTACTAAGGAAGATAGATAACGTTGTTTGTTCCACCGAGTAACGTCCTCCAAGTCGACAAGTCTCCACTGTTGAGAAAATAACACACAGAGCCATCTTGAAGGACTTCACAATGACAATAGAAAAATTTCTTAACCCTAAGAGGATCTCTTGCTATGCAGTTTAAATGCTGAGGGTACAAAGGTTGGTCTGGCCATGTGATGGGGCAGAGTTGGCGCAACTAGATTGGAGGAAAGTTAAGGTGAAACCATCAAAAATTGCACACATAGAACCTCCATTAATCATAGGAGTAGAGCCTTAACTCCTTACTGACAAGTACACCTCCTTTCCATATCAAGAAAACACAAAGTTAATGACAGCCCCTTTGTGACACGACTAGTTGGGACATGTTAACTACAAATGTTTCATTTCAATTAACTTATCGTTCAAATGAATACTTCATGGAAACATCTCTTAGTAAAGACATAGTTAAACGAGGATTAGTGCTGGGTTTCGTTACCCAAAATTTTATGTAAATGGTGACTGGTAGATTACTAACTACGAATAATTCATAAGGGAACTCATTTAATGACTTGGACCATACCAAATGATGCCAAGTGTCTTATAATTAAGCCACTTATAATCTACTAAGGGATATAATTCCTACCCCGTTACTTTATATAGGGTACACAAATTTTATTTCAAGGATAATTTAGATAGTCTTGCGTGCAAGCATATAAACTCATGTCTAAAGAGAGATTAGGACTATAAGTCCTAAGTCTAATATATATATATATATATATATATATATATATATATAGTAGTTTGAGACCGAAGGGAATTGTTAGAATTATGGAGAATTATCCATATAAGTTTTTTGTTCAAAGTAAGTTAGACTGGTGTAGAAATGTCATCGTGTGGTATTCAAAATATAAGATACCTCACATAGATTTATAACATGAATGAATATTTCTTCCTCTTAACTACGAGTCTATTAAATGAAATTGGAAATTAATGTCTCATAGAATTTTCTTTTGATGGAAAATTTGAGGTACATTACATATGGTATCAGAGTAAAGGTTACAACACTTGGACATTGAACAAGGCCAAAATATTTACTTAACATATTTTTTTATGGTTATGAACAAACTAACAAAACAACTACTGTTACAAACATAAAACACTTTATTCTGTGTAATCATGGCAGCCTAGTATGAGGAAGAAATCGGACTTGGGGGGAACCCGAGACAAAGACCTCCTGAAGATCAGAGACAGAACAGTGACATGAGCTCACCTACCGAAGTTCTGGAAATGGTGAGAAATATCATTGTTGAGTTGTAGGTTTTCAAAGCAGACAATGATAAACTGAAAAAGGCACAACATGAACAACATGAAATAAATGAAGTCTTGATGTGAAGTATAGTGACAAAGAAAACCCCAAAGGATGATAACCAGGAAGAAGAGGTCAGTACAAGGGCCTCCAAGAATTCCGGTCTTGAAGGAGAGAAAGGAGACAGATCATCTGAAGGTACACCTCTAGCTGAAGATAAAACAAAAATAGACAGAAAAAGGAAACAGGTGGATCACCTAGAGGGAGCTTTTAAGAAAATCAAACCATCTACCTTTGATGGGGAATCCAGAACATGGGAGGAATCTAAAGAATGGTTATTATACATCAATAAGTATTTTTGAACATATATACAACTATTCTAGCAATATGAAGGTCAGAATGGCCATCTATAATCTAAAAGGAAAAGCTAGCATTTGGTGGCAAGACCTGAAGTTGGCCAAGGGCCTAAAGGATAAATAGATGGAATGGTCATACTTTAAGAAACAATACATATCTGAAGGTTACTATGAAAGATAAAACAAATAATTTTATGAGCTACGACTTTGTCAAATGGCTATGGAAGATTTGATAAACAAATTCCTGGAATTACTAAGGCTTGTACCTTATATCCGGGAGGATAAAGTGAAAATTCGATGGTTCCTAAGCTGTTTACCACAGTCCTACAAGGAAATATTCAAATTTGATAATCCCAAATCCTTGAGTGAAGTATTCAGAAAAGATCGAATGTGTTACGACCAATACAAACAATGGTTAGAATTTCCCAAGTCTTGGAAAGACAAGAAACAAGAGCAAATGGACCAGCGGAAGAAGGGATACTAGCCAGCTCCTTATCGGAACACAAAAAAAATATTTCCAAGGAAATATTTTCACTCCAACAATCCAAACACTCAAGGAGGTGGTAAACCGGTAAATCTGGGAACAAAGAAGTTTGGGGACAACCCCGGTGAACCATTAAAATGCTAAGAATGTGGATAACCTCATCTAACGAGGAACTGTCTACATTTGATTTCAGCAACTAGAACTACTGTTCACAATCTGCAGGAAGCCTCTATGGTGGCAGATGTGGGCAAAATATTGCATCCGATATATGAAGCCATGGATGGCCGACAAGTTGACCACCATTCCTCTGTGGTGGAAATCGAAGGTAAAATCAATAACACTTGTATTTCTATTTTAATTGATCTTGGAGCTACATTGAGTTGTGTCACTGCTAGTATTGTGGATTCAAATAAACTTAAGAAATCAATACATGAAAAATCTTGGTTGGTACAACTAGCAACAGGAATGAAAAGAAAAGTCATCAATTTTATTTCTGATTATGAGTTCAATTTAGGTGGTCAAAACATAAAGACAAATCTGAACATTCTACCTTTAGGGTCTTACGATGTAATTATCAGAATGGATTGGTTAGAAAAGCATAAATCAGTGTTAGATTGTTACGAAAAATCACTCAAGTATAAAGACAAAAATGACACTGCTAGGATAGTTCAAGGTATACAAAAACCAATCTTAGTTAGACAGATTTCAACAATGTAATTCAAGAAATGCATGATAAAGGGGTGTCAATTTTATGCCACCTAAGTAACAAACTTATTAGAAAAAAAAAAAAAAAAACAACTTGAAGGATTTTATCATTCTGCATGATTTCAGAGACATGTTTGTTGATGAAATACCTAAATTACCCCCAAGGAGGGAGATAGAATTTTCTATCGACCTACTACATGGTTCATCCCCTATCTCTAAAGCACCTTACAGAATGATTTTGTTGGAATTAACAAAACTAAAATCTCAACTGCAAGAATTATTGGACAAAGAATATATCAGACCAAGTGTTTCACCATGGGGAGCACTAGTCCTCTTTGTGAAAAAGAAATACAAAAATCTGATATTATGAATCGATTGCAGACAATTAAACAAAATGAATATTAAGAATAAGTACCCCTTACCTAGAATAAATTATCTATTCGATCAAGTAGGCGGGGCGAAGATTTTCTCGAAATTGGATTTACGATCTGGTTATCACCAAGTTAGGATAAAAGATGAGGACATAAGTAAAACATCTTTTCGAACGAGATATGGACATTGCAAATTTGTTGTTATACCTTTCGGACTCACTAATGCGCCAACCACGTTTATGTGTTTAATGAAGAATATTTTCAGTCAGTACTTGGAAATGTTTGTGTTGGTATTTATTGAAGACATTCTAGTATATTCTAAAACAGAAGAAGAACATGAAGAGAACTCAAGGATACTTATGAAAACCTTAAGGAAGCACAAACTGTATGCTAAATTCGATAAATGTGACTTTTATCAGAAGAAAATACAATACTTAGGACATGTAATATCTGCAAAAGTCATTGCAGTCGATCCTGAGAAAATAAGAGCCATCATGGAATGGTCGATCCCTAAGGACGTAGTGGACATTTGGTCATTCATGGGAATCACCAGATATTACTGTATATTTTTAGAGGGATTTTCCAAAATTGCATACCCTATCACATCATTACAAAAGAAGGGAACCAAGTTTAACTGGTCACATAAATGTCAAGACACTTTTAATAAGTTAAAGGAATTATTAACAACCACACCCATTTTAAAGGTAGTACATCTGGACAAAGACTTTACGGTCTATGTAGATGCGAGTAAGGAAGGAATAGGTGGTGTCCTAACCCAAGAAGGGCTTGAACTAGACTCAATCAGAATCATTGTCTCTGTGCATACAAGTATCTGATCTATGCTAAATAGGTAGGAGGTAGGGCAAAAAAAGCGATACCTGAAAGAGAGAATCAAGGGAAAAAAGGCACGATGACATGTTCACTGCTTTGAAAGATCAGAAAACTAAAGGAACATGAACGAAACTACGTAACTCATCACTTAGAGTTGACATTTGTAACACATGCTTTAAATATGTGGTGACACTACATAATGGGTAGAAAGTTTCTGTTATTGACTGGAAATAGCGGTGTGAAATTTTTGTTTAGTCAGTTGGACCTTATTGCAAGGCAAGCAAGATGGCTAGCCTTCTTGAACGAATTTGACTTTGAGGTAAGACATATCAAGGGTAAGGAAAATAAACTAGTTGATGCTTTAATAAGAAGAGTTCATGGGTTGTTTGAAATAAACATTAGCAGGGAAGAAAGCGATCTTGAACAGAGGATAAAGACTATAGGTAATGAAGACGAAAATTACACTAAAACAATGGAATAATTTCAGAACACTACAAAAAATTTAGACAAAACAGATCTGAGTGTGGACAAAAATGGCCTACTACGATTTAAAAACACAATATACATACCATATTCGACAAAATTAAAGTTAACAGTTTTGGATGAAGTTCATAAGAAACCATATTCTGGTCATCCACGATACCAGAAAACGATAGCATCACTAAGAAAGTTATTTTATTGGCCTATATGAAGGGAAAAAAAACAAAATACTTAGATAAGTGTCAATATTGTCAGCAGGTAAAAGCCGAACACCAGCATCAAGTCGGCCTGTTGCAGCCCTTACCTGTTCCAGAATGGAAATAGGAGACTATATCACTGGACTTTATTACAACTTTTCCTAGAACTCAGAAACATAATGATTCAATTATGGTGGTAATCGATAAACTTAGTAAGTCTGTACACTTTATTCATGTAAAGTCCACTTTTAAATCTATTAGCATTGCTGAAATATTTATGAAATAAATTTTTAGACTGCATCGTACTCCTAAAATGGTGATTTTGGATAGAGATGTAAAATTTACATCTACTTTTTGGAAATAATTGTTTGCAGGGTTAAATACTAACTTGAATTTCAGCATGAGTTATCATCCACAAATGGATGGACAGACTGAACGAACAAACTAGATCGTAGAAGATATGCTCCACATGTACGTAAGAACAAAACCAAACAAGTGGGAAGACTACCTACACTTGGTATAATTTGCATACAACAATGGGTACCAAACTTCGGCTAAAATGAGCCCTTTCGAGGTACTGTATGACATAAAGTGTACGAATCCAATTAGATGGGATAAAATAGTTGATAGAATGATGGTTGGACCAGAGATTCTTCAGGAAATGGAGAGCACGGTAAGAAAAGTACAATAGGACTTAAAAGACACACATGACAGACAAAAATGTTACGTGGACCAGAAAATAAGACACTTGGAATTTCAAGTGGGAGACCACGTCTATTTAAAAGTTGAAGCCCAAAAAAGTTCACTAAATCTAGGGAACTGTGCCAAGTTGGCACCCAGGTTTTGAGGGCCTTTTGATATTTTACCTTGAATTGGACCCGTAGCATACCAACTTGCACTTCCTGCCAATCCTAAAATTCATAATGTATTTCATGTCTCTTTGTTAAAGAATTATGTTCATGACCCTACTCATATGATCGATTGGAATTTGGTTCAGGTGGAACCAGAAGGCGAGTTCCAAGAGGATCCTCTGCGCATTTTGGATAGGAGAGAAATAACACTTCAGAACAGAGCCATCGTTGAGGTAAAAGTGCAATGGAAGCACTTTAGCCCCGAGGAGGCCACTTGGGAGTTGGAGGGAGATTTGTAGAAATATGATCCAATCCTGTTCCAAGAAAGGAACGAACACTGAGGAAACTGTTTTATTGAAGGGGGAAAGGATGTAACATCCCCAAAAATAAATTATTTTTGAATTTGAAATTTCTTAGAAAATTATTTCCGTTTTTGGTAAATTCGAAATTGGAAAATTTTTGTCATTTATGGAAATTATGAATTTCGAATTTAGTTAATTGTAATTGATAATTATGACTGTTGGGAAGAGATATGATTTGACCCAACTAACTATTTTACTATGACACTTGTATGAAAAAAAATATTTAATAATGATTGCTGATGGACAAATGGAACAACCATGTTAAAATCCGTTGACCATGACTCCATGAGTGGGGAATATGTTGGAACTACCTCAGGGCTGATTGTTACAAGTGGAAAATCAAGAATTTGGCCATGGGAAGCCCTTGAAAATTATGGATTTGGAAAGATGCGAAAATTCCCGAGGAGGGAAAAAGACCTAGGAAAAAAAAATGGCTTTTGATATATAGCATATGGGAGGAGGTAGGACACTGCCTAGTATGATGGAAAAGGAAATTTATCTCTTTCTTTTATGAACATTGGTTTTCTAAGTGTGAGGCAAGGAGAAGTTTTTGAGGCAGAAGCACTATTGCTGACGTGGAGTTCTGAGTTTTCCCTCATGTATTCATGGTCAGGCTAGGGGGTTAATGAAGCAAGTGAATTTGGTTGTTCTGTTCTAAGGTTGGGAGGAATGTGGTTGTTCCCTTTTTATTTCAGCGAACTAGTTCAGATATGTTCATCTACTCTTTTATGGTTATATATCTCTTGTTTTAAATGGTTGTCAGAATACATCTATATATTTTTGGGTAAATTATTTCTGATGAATTTCCTTTTAATTAAGAATCACTTTGATGTAAATGAATCAAAGAGTAGAGATAGCATAATACTATGTGATTTATGGATGAGAGTTAAGCTACGAATGGTTAGGGACAAACATAGGATAAACTCCCTGCCAGTTTAATGTTATACTTCGATTGAAAACTATCTGTATATCCAAATTCTAAGTAGAATCAGAATGATGCGAGCATGCTGGAATGTTTCTAGTTAAAGAATAAAGGCAGTCCGAATCCATTTTTGGATAATATAAATCCTATGTTTATATAAATGCAAGAATA
>ML817658.1:95133-106598 GCA_009831015.1 Picea engelmannii | reverse complement strand
TATATTTAATATATGTTTATATATACCTAATACCTATACATGAGTTTGATATTCTATTTCGACTTCGTTGAATTTGATGTGAAGGAATATAAGTTTCCATAAATTTGTAGGTTAATTTCATTCATGCATGACTGTAGGTTTTCTGGATTTCAGACCCAATAGGTGTTAAAATATAATGGAAGACAAATAGTCTCATTAGTCTTAATAGGATTTCTGGAAAATATAAATAGGAACTAAAGAAAACAAATCGAATCTTTTAACGCAAACAAGGTTCTGAAAACGAATTGCTAGAAGGGTGAAAGCCCGATGAATTAAGGAAAACGGAAATACGAAACCCTTTTCATGTATATTCACATTTTGATAAGTTCGAAATATGATTGTTTTATTAACAAATAATAAATCTTTTCAACCTCGGTGTGAGTCAGATAGTACTGAAATAAAAGAAACAATAGTTCTATTGACTACAACGAAACTATCTGAACATAACAATACAGAAGTAACAAAACAAAATTTTAATGACATACTTCTGGAAGTACATAGGCTGATATACCTTCTTTTTAAACAGTCTAGGTAAAATAAAGAACCATAGTACCATTAAGATTGAAATTAAATTCTCTAAACCCTGGTATTTCAAATACAAGTATACAAGAGAAAGAATATTGTGATTTAAACCCTTTAAAGTTTGTGATACAAATCCAATTAGACAGAAATAAAAAATGTTTCCAACCTCACGCAAATACTGCATTCTCTTCCAAAAATGAGATATTGACATGAAAATATGGTTTACCCTTTAACCAACCAATACAGGAAATCGAGACAAAACTTCACTCAATAACGATAAAACTAGGATGGAGCCATGGTCTTCATTTTCTAGAATTTGGAAAGTTAAGCCTGAGAGTTACTGTGCACAGAACCTGAATACCTTTTGTGAGAATGGTAGGAACTGACATATAGGATTTATGTGTGGTCGGAGTATCTACATGGAATCACCATTTTAAAACATTAATAAAATATACGAAAGTAAAATGAATGAAACTTTCAACAAAACGATAAATGATAGTAACAGTTTATTCCAGAATGACACTTAACTTATGGCTTGTAGACCCTGTGTCTTTTCCTTTTCTCTTTCTGGTTGGGAAGAAGTCCCAGGCTGAGTGGAGGGTGGTTCAAGGGCTTCCTGATGGGTAACCTCACATCAACAGGGTTGCATCATTAGTGTTGGTACCAAAATGTATAATCATTTTTTTATAAAATGAAATAATCAACAGTGCTAACATTTAAAATACAAATTGTACAAGACATGTCGTGCGAGCAGGTTGAAGGCATAGCATAAATGTTACACACAGAACAAATTCTATATGTAAATGTTGAGATTAAACACTTCCTGAACCGACTGTCAATATTGTAGAGGGTACTTATAAATCAACGATAAATACATAGTTAACTTTGTGTTGAATTGAAATGGCATATACTACCTGCAGACCACGATAATGAAAGTAAGAGATATACTTAATCCAATAAGTGCCACAAACTAAAACATTTTATGTCATAGGGTATTTTTAATAAACTGCTCGAAAAACACATAAGTCACATTTTTAATTGTATTGGACAAGAATGAAATAGCCATTAAGGAAGCATTATATTCGTAAGTGAACAACCCTAGTTGAATATATACTTAGGGATTATTAAGTAAAAATTTATTAGGTAATTAATTTTTCCTAACATGTTATTAACTAAACAAAGATTGGTATAATGATATTAATTAATGGTTATAATTTTGATTAATTAATTAATTAATTAACTACCTATTACATTCAATGACATGGGTATTAAATTTAAAAGGGTTAATAAATTTAATTGTTTAAATTAAAGGATTACGTATACGGAGGGGATAAGGAGCATTAATAATCAGATAAGGAGCATTAATAATAGGATAAGACATTAATAATCAGATAAGGAGCATTAATAATTGGATAAGACAATGAATTTGGGAATAAGGAAAGGGGAAGGAGGCATATGAGGGGAGGAGGCTTACGGAAGGAGGGGGATCATTTTTTGGAGGGTTCTTTTGGATATGCGCAGGGGAGTTTGAGTTCGGTAGTTGGGAAGGATTAGTACAGGGGGCACCGGTTTGCTGGGGGTTTTGGGCACGAGGGCCAGGATATCCATATGGTATCCTGGAGCTAGGAAGCTATCCTAGTTGGCAGGGTGGAAACACGGTTTGGGCAGAGTTGGTCCATGGCTTCAAGCTGGGCAAGGCAGCAGCAGGAAGGTCAACAAGACAAGCGAAAGCAGCAGGAAGGTCAACAAGACAAGCGGAAGGTTAGCATCAAACCAAGGTATTTTAATTTTCCTAATTTTTTATGCAATTTAAGGAATATGAAGGGTTATAAGGTTGTTCGTAATCTATTATGTTCAGTTCAATAAATTTCGGTTATATGCTGATTATGAAGTAAAATAAAATGTTAGGTTAGCATTCCTTAAATTAATTTTTTTTTTGGGTTTTATAAGGATTTGTGGAGCTGAACCCTACACATGGTATCAAAGCTTCATCTTGAAGCACTAGGTCCTTAAGGGCCAAGTTCCCAGCTCCAACTCCAGCTCCACCTAACCTGCAAACAAAGCACATAAATTTTAACACAAATATAAATATAAATGACATACATATTGAAAATGTAAAGGAAGAAGAGGCCTTACACCATAGAAAATATCACAATAAAAACAAAAATTTAAAGACCAAAGACAAAACTGGGCTACAGTATAGTACTAGGACCTGCTAATTTTCTTTAAGATTTTTTTTTACCACTAAGAGGTTTTATCTCTTGGTTTTATTTTTAAAATGCTTCAAACATATGCAGAATATAATTTCCTTTCATTTCGAATAGAAATTATGATTTTTCTAAGAAAATGAATATCTACATCATCTATTATACATTAATGGAAAATCATTTTTGGAACAAAAAAAAATAGTATATGGTGCCATAAATAATATAACAACGTCCTTCTATAAATTACTTCTTGACCAGAGATTGGAAGACGTACATCAATGAAACCCCATATAATCAGTTAAAAGACTGCATAAACATTACGAGGGGTTTTACTTAGCATAAGTTTCCAAACTTCACTTAGCGACCTAAAAAGGGTTTTCTACTGCACAAAATCTTCAAGATTTATCTTCTCTGTGCCAGGACCTTGCCGAAACCCTAGCACTTATGCCAAGCCTAGGAGTCAATGCGTTTACAAAATAATAAATAAATATAAAAATATACTGGCTGAGGGCCAATCTCTAATTAATCCTATCAGCCACTGAGGTCAAAGTCTAGAGCCAAGCACCTGCCATCAACACACAAGTCAAGCCCAAGTGCCCAAGCGACATTGAAGAGGAGCCCACAAGGGACTTACAAGCTGCTTATCACATCACTTTCCAATTGAGGTTTTCTTGAAATGAAACAGAAACAATAGAGTTCTGCGGAATGTATTCAACCAAAGTTTTTTTTAATAGAATGTTTATGTTAGAATGTAACAAAAGTATTCTATATGATACTAGCCCCAAAAAAAGAACGAGCAACAACACAAGCAAGAAATGTGTCACTGGAGAGAGATGAGATAACCTAACTTAATGGGAAAGACAATAAGAGCAAAAAATTAAGAGTTAGAGATCCTCACCTTCAAAGAAATTCCTGTGGCGAACTTCATCATTATAGATGCAATTACCCTCATAATAATATTTAGACGTGGTAATAGAATAACAGTAACATATTCCTCCCTGGCAAATTTTTTTTTTCTTCTAAAATGGAGATACGAGAGGAGCCCACGAGGCAACTCCACTATGCTCTACGTGTCCAATGGTCAGTAGCACCATGAAAACTCATAGCTTCCCCAAATCGACCTAGAACATGCCAGGTGCCACGTCTCAGGCACAACAGACCAAAATGCTATCCAAACTAACACCTATACACAATACACAACACAAATTCGACGCTCAATCTTCTCCCTTGCAGGCCATCGTCATTTCCAATCACTTCGGCTTCACCTTTGTTGTGCATCCACAGGGATTCTGTGTTCTGAAGACAACAAAACTTTTACGGTTGGGAAAGGACCTGAAAAAAAAAAACCAACAGAAAGAATCAACAATTCAGGAGTTTGGCATTGTAGATGTCTCACTTGATGGTATTCGCATTCTAGCCTTGTCAGGCGATGGTCTAATCCTAGTCGTATCCGTGGAAGGATGGGTTCATTTCTTTAGTGTTCTTGACCTAGTTCACAAGGTTGATGTGAAGCCATTTCAATCACGGTTGGTCTTTACATGACCATCACCATGCCACACCAAACGCAGCCAAGGAGAGAGAGCTCACGCGGCCTGCAAATACTACACAAAACAATTCTTTTTTTTTATAAAAAAAAAAATTTAATAAAACCAAAAAAAAAAAAAAACCCAAATTGAAATAAATTACCGTGCATTTCTTTACTGCCATTTGGGTTACAGTGAATTCCTCTCTATAGAAATTCAAACCCTTCATTCATTCACTTTTTAACTCAATTTGAAATATTTTTTTTGCTTGTTTTGTCGATGGTGGAGCAGCGAGATTTGTAGTTCGGGGTTCTGTAAATGAGGAGCCCATGAGTCAATGCCTTTACACAAATGCTGATGCTAAATGAGGAGCCATGATATGCCTTCGCACACAAACGTTGATGCTAGGGAGATTGACAAGATTGAAAGGAAGTGGTCTTTGAAAGGAAGGAGCCCACGAGCCTGTTCTTGCACCACACAACCCGAACGCAACGCCCAACCATGGCCAAGGAGCTGCACAAACACAAAACAATTTTTTTTTTATCAAAAAAAAAAAATTAATAAAACCAAATAAAAAAAACCCCAATAGCCAACGCACAGCACCGAGACCTCCCCTATCACAGAGTTGATGGAAAAACGCCGCAAACTCTGAGAAAATTTAACAAAATATTCATACCAAATCACAGTACTGTTACGCCAAAAGAAATACCAACCCTACACATAACACCATGAGAAATAACCCGCGGCCATTACCAGAGCTCCGACCATTTCCAGAGCTCCGCCGCAGTTACAGAGCAGGAGAGGCTCAGGGTGCGTTCGCAATCGCAAATGAAACAAGATACAGGACGATTAGGGTTAGGGGTATTGAGATAAGTGCGTTTAGGGTTTAGGGCACGTGGGCCTCATGCGAGGACCCACGATGCCATATGGAATTTATTTATTTTTATCTTAAGTAATATTTATTTAATTTAATTTGATATTTTATTGATTTATTTAAATTAATTTTTTAAATTATTCCTAAATTTAAATTTCAATGGTTTAAATCGTTAATTTTTTTTATTATTAATTATTAACAAAAAATATATATATAATATAAATACATATATTTAAATATATGCAGCAAATTAAAACTAAGAATAGTAAATTAATTAAAAGTAATTATCATTAATTTATTTAAATTAAAATATTAAAGAGTCCATGGGTTTTGAACCTGCGACCACCCACCAAGCCCAAGCCTTAAGAAGAACACTAACACCAACGCGCCCTCATAAGTCTTTACAAATAAATTCTTATATTTAATTAGATTAATGGTAACACGGTAGGAATTAGAGTAGTATTATTATTAGGAAGATACAGTATGAAGATTAAGACTAACTGGCTTATTACCTAATCTATTGATCTAGAGCCAACTAACCGAGTTGAATCATAATTAGTGAATGCACCAGAAATCAAGTTAAAGGCTTATTTAGCGCTGTTGATCTTTGTATCCCAAGTATAAACTCCAATTGTCCAAGCGTCAGGCTCACAAGACCATACACACAACTCATCGAGCCAAGCGCCAAGTCCCTCCACTCCATTCCACCAGTCAAAGTCAACGCTAAATCTCAATGCAACAATCGACAACACCAACACTAGGCGCCAGGGAAAAGCTCACGAGTCAAGCATTGGAGGATATTTAGTTGTAAGCGAAAAGTTAAAAAGGACTTAGACTAGGACAGGCGGGGAGGAGGCGACATATGCACTAGGAAAGTAAGCATAGGAATTGGTGAGTATGGTGCAATTATAGCGTAGCTACAGGGCAAGGGAACCAATATTTTTTTTTAGGGGAAAAGAAATCAAGCTTAGACGCTTAATCCTAACCCTAACCTAGCCAATCCCCTAAAGGAGTAATGTCTGTTTACAGACAAGTAAAGAAAACTTACACCTAACACTGTTTCTAGTTTAAGTAGAACCAATTTGAAACGTCCTTGACCTCACCCTGACAACTTTGGTTGATGCAGGTTAAAGCATACAGGATGGTCAGGACTCGAGGGAGTCGAGGCAGGGGAGCGTCGTCGCAAGCACCGCCAACACCACCAGTGCCACCACCACCATCGCCCGAACTAGCTGTCATAGTGCGCTCATTGGAATCCATTAATGAGACTTTAAAGGGGAGACAACCGGCAGGGATTGAAGTGGAACCCCCACCGTATGGAACGGGTAATATAGAAGCGTCAAGGGATTCAGGGGAGGACCTCCACCCGAAGACATCACGTGAGAATTGCAGAAGATCAAACTTTTGGAGTTTGCCAGGGGTCGCGCCAGTGAATGCACAGAAGCATGGTTGGAAGGCATGCCAAGGTGTTTTTCCTTAAGGGACTATGCGTCCAACTCAAAGGCAAAGATCACAATTTTTCAGTTAAGAGACAATGCCTTGAACTGGTGGGGAAACCTGGAAAGACAACTGCACCTTACCCCAGACACAGTATCTTGGGAACTTTTCGAGGAGAGGCTTCGAAGGAAATATCTACCAGCATACTATGAGGAACAACAGGTAGGGGAATTTCATGCTTTAGTACAGGGAAACAAAACTGTAGAAGAATATGAGATCAGATTTATGGAACTGGTCAAATATGTTTCGTATATGGATAATGACTAATGACAGGTAGAGTGCTTCGTCTATGGATTGAACCCTAAGATAAGAGATATGGTGCGGATGTGGAAACCGTCTTCAGTAGCAGAAGTGGTGGAAAATGCGCGTTATGCGGAGGAACACATGAACTTAACCGGGGGTACAAGACCGACATTTCTGCATCATCATGGATTCGTAGGAAAGGCCCCGAGGACATTTCCTAGGGGAGGGGGCTCAAGGCCACCGCCATATGGTAACAAAGTCGCGCCAAGGAAAGTAGCCACAGGGATTTCAATGGCAGCGAGTGCAACATCTCGTTCATCGCCAACAACTCAGACAGGTCCACGACCATCTCAGGGAATAGCTAGTAGGGGCAGGGGTTCCAGGGGAAGGAACTCATTTCAAAGATAGTCACATAACAGTGCACAAGTTCAATCTTGTGTTACCCGTTGGGGGTGCGGAGGACCTGATTACCAGCGTGACTACCTAGAGTTACAATCTGGGTTTGTGCATAGAGAAGGAAAGGCACCGATGGGGAGATCAAGTAGCAGCCACCAGATTTACGCAGTGGTTAATAACCGCCAGGTCGAACATCAATCCACGGTGGTGGAGTCATCAGGTATGCTAAATCATATCAATGTTAAGATTTTATTTGACTCTGGTGTGACAGATAGTTTCATTTCACCATCTGCATTAGAAAAGAGTGGGTTGGCAGCCTACGAGCATGATGAATTTAAACAAGTCGAGATGGCTTCAGGGGAAAAACAAGCGGTAGGACCTAGTGTCGATAATTGTATAGTAGACCTGGGAGTGTGTACTACCAGGTTGAAGGTATACTTCACTGCTCTCGGGGCATATGAACCAATCATTGGAATGGATTGGTTAGCATCTCACCGAGCCATGGTAGATTGTTTTGCAAAGAGGGTGCTTTGTGTCGACGACGAAGGAAGGCCAGTAGAGATCCAGGGTGTACGGAGAAAAGTGTCATTATGCTTTATATCAACTATGAAGGTTAAGCGATGCTTGAGATAAGGGTGTTGATTGTATGTAGTGGAAGCAGTGAATGAAAGGAAGGGACCCTCACCAGACTAGTACCCAGTATTGTCAGAATTTAAGGATGTTTTTCCGAATGAGTTACCAGGGTTGCCTCTTGAGAGGGAGCTTGATTTTACTATTGAGCTAAAACCTAGTGCAGAACCAATCTCCAAGACTCCGTATCGGATGACAACACCATAACTTTGTGAATTGTGAATGCAGTTGAAAGAGTTACTAGACTTAGGGCTAATAAGGCCCAGTGTCTCACCTTGGGGTGCACCGGTAATTTTTGTAAAGAAGAAGGATGGATCCTTATGATTGTGTATAGAATACAGGGACTTGAACCATGCGACAGTGAAAAATAGGTACCCGATGCCGCGAATAGATGACCTTTTTTATCAGATGAAAGGAGTAGCGTTATTCTCAAAGATCGATTTGCGATCAGGGTATCATCAGTTAAGGATTAAGGAAGGTGATATCCCAAAAAGTACCTTTCGAACTCAGTTTGGACATTACAAGTTTGTTGTAGTACCTTTCAGATTGATCAATGCGCCAGCAGTATTCATGAGCCTCATGAACGACGTATTCCGGAAGTACTTAGACCATTTTGTACAAGTATTTCTAGATGACATCCTCATCTATTCCAAGAATGAAAGAGAACATGAGGAACACTTGCGAATAGTGTTGTCCTACCTTAGAAAGAAAAAATTGTATGGGAAGCTGTCGAAGTGTTCCTTCTTCTAGAAAGAGATTCAATATTTAGGTCATATCATTTCTGGCGAAGGAATCTCTGTGGACCCAGAAAAAGTAAAGGCCATTATGGAGTGGCCAGTGCCGAAAAATGCCCATGAGGTGAGAAGCTTCATGGGCTAGTAGGTTATTACCGGAGATTTGTGGAAGGATTCTCCAAAATAGTGAAACCCATCACCACCTTGTAGCGTAAGGGGGTCAGGTATGAATGGATAGAAGAGTGTGATAGTGAATTCATTGAGCTTAAGAGGTTACTAACTAGTGTGCCAATTCTACAAGTGTTGGATATGGAAAAGGACTTCATAGTCTGCATGGATGCCTTGAAGAAAGGGTTGGGGGCCATGCTAATGCAGGATGGAGGAGTGATAGCTTATGCGTCAAGGAAGTTGAAGAAACACGAAGATTTATATGCGACTCATGATTTAGAGTTGGCAGCTGTAATGCTAGCTCTGAAAATTTGGAGGCACTATCTTGTGGGGCAAAAATTTGAGCTCAAAACGGACCATCAAAGTTTAAAACATCTCTTCACTCAAAGAGATCTGAATGCCAGGCAAAGGCGATGGAGTGAGCTTATGAGTGAGTACGATTTTGGTATTTCGTACATCAAGGGAAAGGAAAATGTGGTCACAGATTCCTTGAGTAGGAGACCACATATCTTCTCCTTGGTAACCTTAAAGGTCAATCTGAGGGAACATGTGTTGGCACAACTCCAACGAGACAATTGGTATTTAAAGGTTACCTCAAACCTCCAGAGTGGGAGGCAGTTAGATCCAAAGTATGAAGGATATAGTCTGGAAACAGACGGACCGTTAAGATATCGAGGAAGGATGTACATCCCTGAGAATGGGGATATTTGAAGCATCATACTGAAGGAAGCCCATAGAGCACTTTATTGTGCACATCCGGGTATGAAGAAGAAGTACACAGATATAAGGAAACTCTTCTTCTGGGTAGGCATGAAGCGCGATGTAGTCCATTTCGTTGCCAAGTGCCTAGAATGTCAACAAGTGAAAGCTGACCACCATCACCCGGCAGGCCTCCTACAACCACATGATGTTCCTATGTCCAAATGGGAAGTCATTTCCATGGATTTTGTTGTGGGGTTTCCACTCACATCTCATAGACACAATGCCATTCTTGTGATAGTGGATAAGTTAACCAAGAGTGCTCATTTTATTCCAGTTAGAGACACTTACAATGTCACTGATGTGGCACATGTGTTTGTAAGCGAGGTTATCCATTTGCACGGGATACCTAAGAAGATCATTTTAGATATGGACTCCAGATTCACTTCTAGGTTTTGGACAAGTTTACAGTCAGCGTTGGGGACTCAGTTGAACTTAAGCACAACTTGTCATCCTGAAACAGATGGGAAAACTAAGAGAGTAAATCAAGTCATGGAAGACATTCTTAGGATGTATGTAATGGATAATCAAACCCAGTGGGGGAAGTACCTACCTTTGGTAGAGTTTACCTACAATAACAGTTATCATAGCTCCATCGGAATGCCACCCTACGAAGCTTTGTATGGGAGGTCATGCAGAACGCCATTGAGTTAGAATAGACTAGAAGACTGAGTAACAGTTGGGCCAGAATTGATTCAAGAGATGGAGGAATAGGTGATTCAGAATAGGAAAAGACTAAAGGAAGCACAGGATAGGCATAAAAGTTATGTGGATGCACACAGGACCGACCGAAGTTATGAAGCAGGAGACTAGGTTTTCATTCGTATTAGGTCTAATAAGAGTACCATACGGTTTGGGAAGGGGACAAAGTTGTCACCTCGATTTATAGGACCGTTCAGAATCCAAGAGAAAATTGGACCCGTTGCCTATTGTCTTGTACTGCCACCCCACTTGCATAAAACTCATAATGTATTTCATGTATATGTTTTACATCATTATGTTACTGATGAATCACATAAACTAAATTGGAAGGAATTGCAGGTATCGGACATGGGAACCTTCACAGTAGAACCATTACGCATATTGGACCGTAGAGTCTGACAACTCAGGAACCGTCTGGTAGACCAAGTTAAGGTCCAGTGGGACAAGTATAGTCCAGGATCTGCTACTTGGGAAGACGCCGAGACACTACGGCGAGACTATCCCTCACTTTTTTGACCACTTCGAGAACATGTTTCTCGAAGGTTGGGTGTATGTAACACCACCTTTTGACTTAGACAGCCAAGATTACCTGAGGCCTATATACTTTATTTTTAGTCACAATGAAACTATTAAGTGATACACCTAAACGTTAAATGTATGAACTTTTATGTATGATTAAATGTTATTGATGATGATGTATGTAATGCGATCTATTATGTGAATGTAAATTTTACGAATGTTTAAATGTTATTGATGATGATGTATATGATGCGACATATTGTGAGAATGTGAATTTAATGAATGTTTAAATTCTATTAGGATGATGTTGGATATGATACAATCTATTTTGGGTAAATTATAATCTTATGAATGGGTGTCGAAATTGAATTATGGGATATTATGAGATCTATTTCTAACTGGAAAAATTTGATGTTAATTTATTGGTACATGGATACCAAATTGAAATGATGATAGTATGCAATTACATGATGATAATGCATAGAAATGTATGAGTTTGTGTTACAAAATAATCTGCAGGTTATGGGCTATGAAATAGCCAAAGGATAAAGATGATGAAAGTGGATATTATGAACACTAGCCAAGAAACATTATGGTATGAATATTGTATGTGAAATTATATTGGTTTGGATGCATTGCTATGATATGTGGA
>ML817658.1:74094-95015 GCA_009831015.1 Picea engelmannii | reverse complement strand
ACTAGCTACACATGCATTTCTTGTACATATACACTAGTATGTATGAGTTTTCTTGACTTACTTATTGATAATGTTGGTTAATTGTTATGAATGTGTGAACCATGTTTCTTTTCCTTTGTACCATAAGATACCTTAACTTCGGGTTGAAGTTTCCTGAAGGGTGGGTGTATGTAACAACCCTAGTTGAATATATACTTAGGGATTATTAAGTAAAAATTTATTAGGTAATTAATTTTTCCTAACATGTTATTAACTAAACAAAGATTGGTATAATGATATTAATTAAATATTAATTAATTAATTAATGGTTATAATTTTGATTAATTAATTAATTAATTAACTACCTATTACATTCAATGACATGGGTATTAAATTTAAAAGGGTTAATAAATTTAATTGTTTAAATTAAAGGATTACATATACAAAGGGGATAAGGAGCATTAATAATCAGATAAGGAGCATTAATAATAGGATAAGACATTAATAATCGGATAAGGAGCATTAATAATCGGATAAGACAATGAATTTGGGGATAAGGAAAGGGGAAGGAGGCATATGAGGGGAGGAGGCTTACGGAAGGAGGGGGATCATTTTTTGGAGGGTTCTTTTGGATTTGCGTAGGGGAGTTTGAGTTCGGTAGTCGGGAAGGATTAGTACAGGGGGCACCAATTTGCTGGGGGTTTTGGGCATGGGGGGTAGGATATCCATATGGTATCCTGGAGCTAGGAAGCTATCCTAGCTGGTAGGGTGGAAACACGGTTTGGGCAGAGTTGGTCCATGGCTTCAAGCTGGGCAAGGCAACAGCAGGAAGGTCAACAAGACAAGCGGAAGCAGCAGGAAGGTCAACAAGACAAGCAGAAGGTTAGCATCAGACCAAGGTATTTTAATTTACGTATTTGTTTTATGCAATTTAAGGAATATGAAGGGTTATAAGGTTGTTCATAAGCTATTATGTTCAGTTCAATAAATTTCGGTTATATGCTGATTATGAAGTAAAATAAAATGTTAGGTTAGCATTCCTTAAATTAATTTTTTTTTGGGTTTTATAAGGCTTTGTGGAGCCGAACCCTACAGTAAGGACCAGTTAAGGGTCTGATGAAAAAATTTACAAGGGTGGATTCACCCCTTTACAAAGAGAATGAAAGAAATTCAATATAATATGCTATACACAGTATGAACATTACTCTAGACTAAACCTCGCGTAGCCTCACAAAAGTTCAACATCAGGCCTCGACACACATCAACAGAGAGACCGTGGAGAATAATGATAACAGGGTAAATAATGAAACCCTAAGATGGAAAATACACACAAAAAACTATGCAGGTGTAAATTCTCTTAATCAAAACAATGAGGTGGAATGTAGAGACCTTCTGAGAGTTGAGAATGAAACAACTGAATAATCCAAATTATCCAAGAGTGGGAACAATCTAGAAAGTTACAAGGAATAACGATAAGGGAAAATTTAATTTAAAGTTATAATAAGAGTTATAGAACGAATATTTCTTCCACTATAAAAATTTTCCCAAGTTCCACTCTATTATTTAAATCACCGTAGGATCGTAAACTTACCAGGGAAGACGGATAATGTTGTTTGTTCCATCGGGTAACGTCCTCCAAGTCGACAAGTCTCCCCTGCTGATAAAATAACACGCAGAGCCATTTTAGAGGACTTCACAATGACAATAGAAAACTAGCTTAACCCTAAGAGGACATCTTGCTATGCAGTTTAAATGTTGAGGGTACAAAGGTTGGTCTGGCCATGTGATGGGGTAGAGTTGGCACAATAGATTGGAGGAAAGGTCGGGTGAAACCATCGAAACTCGCACACACAGAACCTCCATTAATCATAGGAGTAGAGCCTTAACTCATTTCTGACAAGTACACCTCCTTCCCATATCAAGAAAATGCGAACTTAATGACAGTCCCTTCGTGACACAAATAGTTGGGACATGTTAACTACACCCGTTTTGCTTCAGTTAACTTATCGTTCAAATGAAGACTTCATTGAAACAACACTTAGTAAAGACAGAGTTAAACGAGGATTAGTGTGGGGTTTCGTTACCCGAATTTTTATGTAAATGGTTACTGGTAGATCACTAACTACGAACAATTCATAAGGGAACCTGTTTAATGACTTGGACCATACCAAATGATTCCAAGTGTCTTATGATTAAGCCACTTATAATCTACTAAGGGGTATAATTCCTACCCCATTACTTTATATAGGGTATACAAATTTTATTTCAAGGATAAATTAGATAGTCTTGCACGCAAGCTTAGAAAATCATGTTTAAAGAGAGATTAGGATGATAAGTCCTAGTCTAAAATACTATATATATATGTGTGTGTGTGTGTGAGAGAGAGAGAGTAGTTTGAGACTGAAGGGAATTGTTAGAATTATGGAGAATTATCCATATAAGTTTTATGTTCAAAGTAAGTTAGTCTGGTGTAGAAATGTCATTGTGTGGTATTCAGAATATAAGATACCTCACAGAGATTTATAACAGGAATGAAGATTTCTTCCTCTTAACTACGAGTCTATTAAACGAAATTGGAAATTAATGTCCCATAGAAAAAAAAAATTATGGAAAATTTGAGGTACATTACATGCATTTTTTATTTATTTTCTTTTTCCATGGAGAAGATCTGGATGCAGATTTGTGTTTTTATCTTATGCTCCTTTATCGTTAAGTTATTATTCTATGTTTGAGCAGTCGGCCAGGAGTTGAATCGATTTTCTTTCACTCCAATGTTAAATATTTAGATTGAAATGCCCTTCTTTCCTGTGCATGGATAATAAGTGTAGTATCATTTGTCTTCCCAACAAGGAATCCTCTCCTGGGTGTTTATTCCCTCCTTAGCCTCTACAATTATTGTGATTTATTCTCTGCTAACTCATGTTTCCACACAATGATTTTGGGGATGTCTCTCCACTTCACCAAATGTTTTATCTCCTCTGTGACTCGCATCTGTGTTTTATTTACTGCGCTTTTTTTTTATCACTCTGCAAATGATTGTGTTTTAGATTATCAATGTGTTTTTATTACTACAGATGACTACATTTTTGTATTATTACTGGGGATGACTACGTTTGGGTCTCAGGCCATTCTTTTATTTTTAACTCTGTGTAACTTCTTCTTATCATTTTCACCAACCCACAACATGATGATCTCTGATATGTCTTGTCTTTTCTCGTGATTTTCCCATGCACCCACCCCACAATGTGATTATCTCCGATATGTCTTGTTTGTTCCTGTCATTTTCCCATGCACCCAACCCACGACCAGAGCAACCATTTTTCCTTCTTTCCCTGTCAACCTTCTGGAAGAAGTCATTTTAAATGCATTGATGTCATAGGGGATGTAGTTTTTAGAAGAAACTGTACTCCAGGAGAGCCTCAACTCGACGTCTAGGGATCATCATCCTCGGCCTTTTTTCCATTGGTTCATTCAGATGCTTGCATTTTGTTAGAATATTTCTAGTGACATAGTTTGTGTATTATTTTGATTTTCATATCTATGTTATCTTGTGTTGTAAACTCTTCTCCATTTTTTATAGGTTTCTATCTCGATTTAACATTGTTTTCCACATAGAATGTTTTAGCTATAAAGGTTTCTAATCAAATAAGAAACAGTTCTCTTGTCAATCTTCGATTGTTCGCAAAGTTTGGCCTTCAAATTTGCAAATGAAAACACAGAATGATGTGAAGAGATGGTGTTTACTGTATTGGTATTGAACGTTCAGAGTACATACAATGTATTGGTATTGAATCCCCTATCCATGCTTCATTTTGTTTCTATTGGAGTCTTGTGTCCATGGTTGTGAATGGCATTTGGTAGTTTTATTTGCTCTCTAGTCGCTCTCAACCATCATACCAGCCCGGTGCACGCCGAGCATGGTACAACGTAAATGCGTGTACAGATTTACTTGGCCAAGTGGCGGTTTCCTGATTTTATGCTCTGCCATTTTTGATCATGGCAATAGTGGTATCCTTGTGGGGTTAAACTATTTTTCTGACAGTTGGCCTTGTATTTTTTGTTTTCATAGATTCATGGTTAACATTGTCTAGAGCCTTCGTATTGTAAGATCTGGGTTGCATCCTTTCTTAGGCCACGATATCAACACTAGTTTCTGGCACAAAGCCTATGATATGTTGTCAGGGTTTAGTTAGTATATTTAAACTAGTCGAAATTATTTAGGACAGCTAAGAACAATTTATTTAGGACTGATAGTTTCCATAATTGAATTGTGGTTTACACTAAGAATTATATTAAATGTTATTTTGGGTTCAGTTAGAATAATTTTAGATGTTGGAATAATATTAATTTATTTAATGAAACAAATGCTCACTCCTTTATTTCATTTATTTATTCAATCAAAAGATGCTCACTCCTTTATTTAATTTATTTATTCAATTAAAGGATTCTCACTCCTTTATTTGATGAAGGGGGTTGTAACTGTAGGAAAGTAGGGAACAATGCCCTTTTAATGATACCTTTTAGAGTTATATTAAATGATTTTAATATAATTGATGTTCATTCTTCATGATGGTGAAAGAAATGTAAACTAGGAAGAATGGGGAAAGTGGTTTTTTATGTTAGTTGGGTAGGTGTTAGATGAAAAGTTTGTAATGGAGCATAAACTCTTGATTGCATAAGTTGGAAGGATTTATTACAAGTGGTAGTTTAGTCTTTTATTTATTTAAAAATTCTTAGATGAATAATCATAGTTGTCCTTTTCAATGACTTGATGTTTGTGTGTTTACCTAAAATCCCCAGAAGGTACATCCCATCTTATGACTCAGATTTTATTTTAGTGAAGGATTGATTAAATGGTGCACTTGGAATTTAAATAAAATTGCACCTCAAGTTGGTTACTGCTAGATAGTTTGTGTTGTCAGATATCTTGCTCTCTTGTGAATTAAAGGTTGATTGAAGTAATGTCCAAATGTTTAAATTATATGGTTGTGCATGGAGAAAGGCCACCAATGTTCAGTTGTTGTTATTTAATTGTGCGCCATGCATTGTTGATTCATTGATTTCTATTTCTCACTCGCACTGAAGGTTGGTGTTATGTGTGTCGGTTGGTGTTGTTGCGTTTGTGGATTGATGATTTTATTTTATATTGTAGGCATTGTCTTCCTTGTGCCGAGAAGAATGTAGACACCTCCTTGTTCCTCAAAAAAGTCTCCAGCCTTGAGACCTTAAATGGTCGAAATCGATGGGAACCTAGGCTTGAGAGTTTCTTGCGTATCGTGTAGGTCCTAACCTTGTAGGGTAGGACAGGCGGGTAGACATTCTATTTTTCTTCTGAATGACTGTCTCATGTTGCTTCCAGCTTCTTGAGGTGCTAGTATGATAGATCGTTATGTTTTTTCATTTCCTGAATTGCGTGCATTGTATTTGTCGTCGAGTTGCGTGGATTGATTGTTGTCGTTGTTACTTACCTTCCTATTTAAAAAAAAAGAAAAATATATATATATATATACATATTGCACTGGTTATGCATCGCATGATCTCGTAACGATGAGGGTTGTTACATATGGTATCAAAGAGGGTTCAACCCTATGACTATGGATCTCCATGCTTTCCACTATAGTAAACCCTTGAGTAATAACCTAGCGCTAATTAAAATTTTAACGTGATCATGCGGTGATCACGATTAGAGGATGCCACATAGGTTTGCAACATGGTGTCATGGAAGGAGGTGCAATGCCTCCAGAAGTGCCCGTGCCCTCAGAGTCTAAAACCCAAGGGGAAGAACAAGTCCTTCGGTTGGATTCGATTGATGTAATGGATGATGATGGTCTAACAAGGCCCTTTCAAGGGAATGTTAGAGGCCTTGATTCACCATCTGTACTGAGATGAGGCCAGGGGGCCTATACCCTTGAGGGTCCATAGCGTGCCCCAGCCAGTACCATTAGCATTCATTGATAAATCGAGAGGGTTAATCTCTCAATTCCACAAGTGTCACGGATGGCTCAACCATCAAGGCACGACTGGAGAGCAAAGCGATGTGCTTCATGCTTCACAATTATGACCTCCAGCATCAAGGTCCACAGGGCGGTATTTCAACTAAAGGGGAGATCTCTTCTATGATGGAACATGCTCCTACCACAATTGAACATGGCAGTCAAAGACATGTCATGGGAACTGTTCGAGGAACGGTTACTAGAGGGATATATTTCTGAAGAATTCATTGAGCTTCAGCTCAACGAGTTCAACTCCTTGGGACAGGGCGACAGTATGGTGGCCGAGTATGAGGCCAATTTTTCGGAGCTGCTTCAGTATGTTCCACACCTCAATACCGAGAAACTTAAGGTCAACAGGTTTGTGTTTGGCCTTAATGTTAACATTCATGCAAAGGTTAGGATTTTGATGCCTCAAACCTTGCATGACGCTATCTAGAAGGCCCTCATAGAAGAGGAGGCACTTATCAATGGGGGTCAGAGCAGGACTCCAATGAAACTAGCAGGGAAAGTGTCATCTGGAATGCAACAACATCAAACACTAGCTAGAGATTCACCAGGATATCATGGCTTCTAGAGATAATCCACTTTCACTACACCTTGGCGACCAACGCCTCAACAACAGACTCCTTACCGAGGACCACAAGACAATCAACAGTGTTGACCGCAACAACAACAGTTTAGGCATGTTCAATAGAAGAGACTAGAGTTACAGGCTGGTGGGTTGTTAACTTCTACTTCGGGTACCAGGAGTATTGGACCAAAGAAAGGGTGTTGGACATGTGGGGAGCCACATTACTATCATGAATTCCAAGTGGAGAGGACCAAAGCATTTGGATCAGCCGATACCATTACCGTGGGAGATTTGGGCAACCATCGGACTCATGCAGTGGTGAATAACCACCAGGCAGAGCACCAATCAACTATGCTTGAGAGGTCAGGTACCGTTGCTGACCAAACCCTTAGTATTTTGATAGATCCAGGTGCTACAAAGAGTTTTATTTCTGGTGCAACGCTAAAACGAATTAAGGTAAAGGCAATCAAATAGGACGAGTTTATCTTTGTAGAAATGGCTTCGGGAGCCAAACAAAGGGTTTGTGGGAAGGTTACGGGTTGTAGCCTTAACCTAGGAGAGTTTGTCACTAGGGCCAACCTATACATCACAACCTTAGGGTCTTATGACATCATGGTCGGTATGGATTGGTTGGAATCGCATGATGTGATACTTGACTGTAAGACAAAACAGTTGAGCTTGGTCGATGATGAGGGACAAAGACGTGTGATTATAGGTTGGAACCAGGGAGTCTCCCTAAGGTTCATCTCTTCCTTGCAGTTATGGAAGAGCATGCACAAGGGATGTAAGCTTTATGCAATCCTTGCGTTAAATGAGAAGGGAGTAGCGAAAGGTCTAGAACACCTTCCTGTGGTGAGAGAGTTTCTGGACTTCTTCCCTGAGGAGTTACCTGGGATGTCGCCGAAGAGGGAGTTGGAATTTAGCATTGACCTAAAACCGAGAACTGAAATAATAGAAAGGACTCCTTATCGTATGTCAACCCCACAGTTACAGGAGTTGAAAAATGAAACTGAAGGAGTTGTTGGACCTAGGACTTATAAGTCCAAGTGTGTCACCATTGGTTGGGAGGTATCAGTGACGTCTCATCGGTCAACGAGTGGGATTTGGATGGAGCAAATGATGCAGGAGCATCGCGACTACCAAAGCCAGCGTGGAGCCAACGCATGTGTTTTAAATACATGACATATAAGCTTGACAACTTTTTGAATTTTCATTAAAGATGAAGCGCCTTATCCCTCAATGAAACATTTATGAAGGAGCGCCTGTTGTATTTTATCAGACCTTGAGCCTTACGCTCTTGTCTGAAGTAGGTAGGAGGCATTTAATGGATGTAATGTAGGTAGATAGGATTTTTATTTCTAGATTAGACAGTTTAGAGTTTGAGAGGGAAAACGGATATAGACACCCTCCTTTGTACATTGTAACATATTATTATTATTCAGAAGCATTCAGAAGAGGAGAGAAAGCAAAGAATTGTATGAAGAACACCCATGTACAGATTTTAGTTAATAGAAGAGAGTCTTGGATTCAAATTCATGTTTGGTGTTGTTTCTCTGTGTATGTGGTTTATGTTCTTATGAATGTTTGTTTTCTGGTTATGCATTTGCTTTGTATATGCTTTGCATGTGATTTCAGGGATTCAAACTGAAGTCTGAATGAGAGAGGGAATGGGTTTCAATTGTTTCTCTATTTGAGACAGGAGATTCCTGCAAAGAGTGCAGACGAATTCATCCACAAGGAGTGTGTTGATGAGGGCTCGATAGTCTAACTTTTGTTCTTATTTTCCCAGAAGTGGAAGTGGGTCATCGCAACCGTGCAAAGAGTGTGCAGGTTGAAGGAAGGAGAAGTCTCAGTTGTTAGCCTGAGCAAAGGAGATAAATGACTGCTGCTGCAGGAAGTGCACAGAGTCTGAAGGACTCAACACTTGAGAATTTGTTGAACGCTGAGCGTAAGGAGGGTGCATAAATTCCTCTGAAGGAGTCAGAGTGAATAAGGTCAAGAGGGATAGTTCCTTTGTGGTATTCTTGAAAGAGAACCCAAAGGGTTTGGGTCGAGGAAGGTTCGTGTCGAGGAAGGTTTCGAGCAGGAGCTGTAAGTGCAGGCTTGGAGAACAAGTCTCGGAAGAAGCACTTATTCATTTTCAAGAAATCCTCAAGGAGGAGGAGTCGACGGTCAGGATTCATAGGGGAGATTAGCGAAGTCGTGACAGGCGTCAGATCTCGGGAAAATTGTGCAGAGGTTAATCTTTAACGCGCAGGGAAAGAGTCAGAGCTCATCGGGACTCGACTCATCAGAGAATTGGAGTTTCCAGAGTCATAGGATTCTCGCAGGGAGAAATCGTGATCCGCAATTTTTCGAAGGGACCATAGCCGTAGATCCCAGACTGGGTACGTGTCAGAAATCTGAAGAGTCGGGGTTTCGGTATTCAGGATTTTCCCATGCAAAGGAAAGACTACATCTGAAATCGCGATCTTGCGATACCCGATAACGCGGGAGGAAGTGGTGACGTGGGAGAGATAATCCTCACGTGCATCGAAGATCGGACTTTCGAGATTCTTGGTGTCGTGAGAATCATTGCAGCAAGAGTTCCAAAACTCCGAAACACGATAACCACGCAGCCACAGTGCTGAGTGGAGGACATGTGGCATCGACATATCGTGGATTCGGGGGTTCGTGTGTTGGGAGCGCAAAGTTTTGCGTCAAGGTTTACGAGGTCGCGAAAGGCGATATCTCCGTAATGATTGGTTAGCGTGTGGGTCCAAGAGTGCAGTAAAGGGGGACAGGTGGCATCGCAGATCGGGAATCGGGGATCTGCGAGGTGAGGGATTTGTGACCTCGTATGTACCAATTTCCCGACGGGTAAATTCTCGATCAGGGGTAAGAAAGCCGTGGACAAGTGATCATCAGGATTTGGGGATTGGTGAGACCCGATTCCATGAGCTCAGGACTCATGATATCACGAGGTACGATTTCCCGATTTGAAGAAGGGAGATCACAAAGAAAGTCTGTGGGTATTGAGAACTCCCGACAGGGGGTTGAAGAGTAAATTCAACTCTTCGGGCCTAGCTAAAGGAAGGTCCTGGCAAGAGCAGATGTGTAAGGGCACGTGTGCATCAAGTGGTATCAGAGAGAGATTAACTCTTTTTTTTCTGCGACAGAGAGGAAAGAGGGAATTTCACCATGCCGCCCAGAAGAGAAAGGCAATCGCCTGATCCTGAGGACAGGGATGTGCGAAGAAGAGGTAGGCCGACAGGGAATCCTGAGATGGAGAGGTAGATACGAGTTCTCAGGGTGATATTGGAAGATATGGAAGTAGCGCAGAGACGCACAACATATGCTGGAGATCTAAGTGACTCCGAAGGTGAAGCTCAAGCTGAAAAGCAAGGAGAAGTTGCAGCTGAAGATGAAGCCAATGAGCGGTTAATTAAGGATATCGCTCGGATGGGTTCAAAGACAAAAATGGACATTCCAACTTATGAAGGAAGTCTGGATGCAGAAGATCTGTTGGACTAGATTAGAGCTCTTGATACCTACTTCGATTACGAGGATATCGAAGAGGATAAAAAGGTAAGGCATGCTGTCACGAAACTAAAGGGAAACACAACGTTATGGTGGGACGAGCTTCAGATAGATAGACGTTCCAAAGGGAAGAAAAAGATCAAAAGCTGGGATCGAATGATTGCAAATATGAAGACAAAGTTCATCCCACGGGACTATCAGATCACACTGTTCAGGAGGATGCAGAACCTAAGACAGAAGTTGATGACGGTGAAAGAGTATACCGAATAATTTTACAAGCTCAATATCAGAGCAGGTCATCGGGAGAGCGATGATGAAAAAGTTGTCAGGTACATGAATGGATTAAGATACGATATCTAGGATGAGATGAGTATGACAACCATCAGAACGGTTGAGGATGCATATCAGATGGCATTGAAGGCAGAAAAGAAGCTAATCCGGAAGCTAGCACAGCGAGGCAGAGGAAAGAGCCAGCCGAGAGGAAAATCAGTTGCCCAAGATAGGTTCCAGAAATCTAAGGATGACTGGAAGAAGCCTCAGACCAGAATGGAAAGAGGTGGAAGTTCTCAACGAGGCCAGCACGCTGAAAAATGAATGCAACAGGTAGAACAGAGCGGAGGATACGTCGATGTTAATACTTTTCCTCATACCAGAGGTAGAGGAAGAGGCAGAGGAGGAATCATCACATGCTACACATGTGGAAAGAATGGGCATAAGGCAGTTGATTGTCCAGACATGAAGAAAGATGGAGGAGAAGCTCATATCGCCGAGGCACAAAGGCGAGCTACTGAAACAGAAGATGCAGAAGACGGAAGGTCATTAATGATGCGTAAATTTCTCATTACACCCGAGAGGGAGGTGGAGGACACAGCTCAAAGAAGCAGACTGTTTAGAACCGCATGTAAGACCAAAGACAAGAAATGCAAAGTCATTGTAGACAGCAGAAGCATTGAAAGTCTCATTTCAACCGAGATGGTGGAGAAATTAGAGCTGGAAACGACTAATGACCCGAGTCCATATAAAGTCTCATGGCTACAAAAGGGACATCAGGTGAGTGTCACTAAACAATGCTTAGTGGACATTAAAATCGGAGGATATAATGATAAAATTCTCTGTGATGTTATTCCTATGGATGTATGTCATTTATTTCTAGGAAGACCATGGCAATATGATAGAAACGTAATTCATGATGGGAAAATGAATATGTACACTTTAGAGAAGAATGGGAGAACACATATGTTACTTCCAATAAAAGATAAGGAGGTGAAATCGGAAGTGAACAATAGGATACTTCTCATGAGTGGGAAGGAAATTCTGGAAGAAGTAAAGAAGGAGGATCCACAATTCTTTGTGGTCAGAAAACCCAGAATCATTTTGACCAGCACAAGAGTGGACGATTTGCGGGAGGAAATTCAGGAACTGTTGGAAGAGTTCGCTGATATAGTGGTGGACGAATTACCTCATTCATTGCCGCCAATGAGGAGCATAAGTCATCACATAAACCTTGTACTGGGAGAAATTTTACCAAATAAGGCCACGTACAGGTTGACGCCTCAGGAGAACGAAGAGGTTAAGAAACAAGTCCAGGAGTTATTGGACAAGGGACTGGTCAGGGAATGTTTGAGTCCGTGTGTCGTTCCAACGGTACTCAGCCCAAAGAAAGATGGAGGTTGGAGAATGTGTACAGATTCCAGAGCCATTAACAATATCACCATCAGGTATAGGTTTCCATTGCCAAGAATGGATGACTTGATGGACTGTTTAAGTGGAGCCAATTTTTTTTCAAAGGTCGATTTGAAAAGCGGATACCATCAAATTCGCATGAGGGAAGGCGATGAGTGGAAAACAACCTTCAAAACCAACGAAGGGTTGTACGAATGGATAGTCATGCCATTTGTCTTGACAAATGCGCCAAGTACATTCATGAGGCTGATGAATGAAGTGCTGAAAGAATTCATTGGTAAGTTTGTCATTGTTTATTTAGATGACATATTGATTTTCAGCAAATCAAGAGAGGAACATCTGAAGCATTTAGCTGCAGTAATGAGAAAGCTACAGCAAGAGAAGCTGTTGATCAATGTGAGGAAATATTCATTCATGAATACATAACTCATTTACTTGGGGTTTTTCATATCGGCAAATGAATTGAAGATGGATCCAAGTAAAGTGGCTGTAATAAAGAATTGGCCATCACCAAGAAATATTTTTGAGGTGAGGAGTTTCCATGGTTTGGCTAGTTTCTACCGAAAGTTCATTAGGAATTTCAGTGGGATTAGCACAGTAATGATGGACACAGTCAATAAGAGACATAAGTATTTTCATTGGACTGAAGAGGCAGAGAAGAGCATCAATCTGTTGAAGCAAAAAATCACCGAACAACCGGTGTTGGTGTTGCCAGATTTTCAGAAAGTTTTTCAGGTAAAGTGTGATGCAAGTGGCTTTGCCATAGGAGCAGTCTTGAGCCAGGAGGAAAGAACGATTGCTTATTTCAGCAAGAAGCTGGATGAGGCAAAGGTGAAATAATCCACGTATGATAAGGAATTTTATGCCATTATACAGGCATTAAAGAAGTGGAGGCATTACTTGATTCCAAAGGAATTTGTATTGTATAGTGATAATCATGCATTACAGTTTGTAACTCAGCAGGAGAAGCTGAACCAACAACATGCAAAATGGGTAGAGTATATGCAGAATTTTACATTTGTAATTAAACACATTTCATGGACTGCTAACAAAGTGGCTGATGCTTTGAGCAGGAAGTGTTTGTTGCTGCAGGAATTCCGAGTCAAGACATTGGGTTTTGAAAACCTGGAAGATATGTATGCAGGTGATACAGATTTTGTAGAGGCATATGAGGTAGTTGAGAATCCAGTTCTCAGAGACAGAAGACTGTGGATGGATTACATGATTCAGAGTGGACTGTTGTTCAGAGGAAACCAGTTATGCATTCCAAATTGCTCCATGAGGGAGAATCTACTAAAAGAAAAATACAGTGGTGGATTAGCGGGGCATTTTGGCCATGAAAAGACATTTGCAAAGCTAAGCGAAGCATACTTCTGGCCGAAGATGAGAACATATGTCAAGAAATTTTTTGACAGGTGCAGAGTTTGCCAACATTCTAAGGGAAGAAAGAAGAACGCAGGTCTTTACCAACCATTACCCATACCAGAAAGGCCATGGGAGGCGATCAACATGGATTTCGTATTAGGACTACCGAGGACGCAAAGAGGACATGATTCCATATTTGTGGTAGTTGACAGGTTTTCAAAGATGGCACATTTCATTCTGTGCCAGAAGACCATCGATGTGACTCACATCGCAAACTTGTTTTTCAAGGAGGTTGTTAGACTTCATGGTTTACCCAGAAGCATTGTATCAGACAGGGATACAAAATTTATTTTACATTTCTGGAGGACACTCTGGAAGAAGATGGGTACTAACTTAATGTTCAGTTCTGCCTATCATCCACAGACAGATGGGCAGACAGAAGTGGTCAATAGAAGTCTAGGAGATTTGCTGAGGAGCTTAGTGATGGAGCACCACAACAGCTGGGAAAAAGTGTTGCCACAGGCAGAATTCGCCTACAATGATTCGGTGAATCGAAGTACAGGGAAAATTCCATTTGAGATTGTATACGACAGACAACTGAAAGGAATATCTGAGCTGAGGGATTCAGAGTAGATAACGACAAAGAGCACGAGCACTGAAGAATTTGCAGAGGTGATGGAAGAACTTCACAGCAGAGTGAAGCAGAGATTGCTGGAGACGAACCAGGAATATAAACACAGAGCGGATCAACATCAGAGACAACTTCAATTTGGGGTTGGATATCTAGTTCTGGCACATCTGAGGAAGGAAAGGTTCCCAAGGGGAACATACAACAAGCTAAAAATGAAGAAAATTGGGCCATGCAGAGTCCTGAAGAAGTTGGGAGAAAATGCTTATGAGATTGAATTGCCAGGAGAGATCGGAATATCTCCGACATTCAATGTCTCAGACGTATATCCCTATAAGGATGAGGAAGCAAGAGCTGGGAGTGATGAGGATCCAGAAATTCAGTGGCAGAAGCAGATGCCGACTGCAGAAAGGCCACAGATGGAGTGGATACTTGACAAAAGAGTGAGCAAGAAGACCAGAAGGAAGCAATATTTTGAGTATCTGGTCAAATGGAAGAATCATCCAGTGGAGGATGCTAGTTGGGAGACTGAAGCGGTAATTCAGAAGCATGGACAGACTATGAAGGAGCTCATGGATAGGAGCCCATGAAATCTTTCAAGCTGATGAGTATGATGCAGGAGCATCACGAATACCAAAGCCAGCGTGGAGCCAGCGCATGTGTTTTAAACACATGACATATAAGCTTGATAACTTTTTGAATTTTCATTAAAGATGAAGCGCCTTATCCTTCAATGAAACATTTACGAAGGAGAGCCTATTTTATTGTATCAGACCTTGAGCCTTACGCTCTTGTCTGAAGTAGGTAGGAGGCATTTAATGGATGTAATGCAGGTAGATAGGATTTTTATTTCCAGATTAGACAGTTTAGAGTTCGAGAGGGAAAACGGATATAGACACCCTCCTTTGTACATTGTAACATATTATTATTATTCAGAAGCATTCAGAAGAGGAGAGTAAGAAGAGAAATGTATGAAGAACACCCATGTACAGATTTGAGTTAATAGAAGAGAGTCTTTGATTCAAATTCATGTCTAGTGTTGTTTCTCTGTGTATGTGGTTTATGTGCTTATGAATGTTTGTTTTCTGGTTATGCATTTGCTTTGTATATGTTGTGCATGTGATTTCAGGGATTCAAATTGAAGTTTGAATGAGAGAGGGAATGGGTTTCAATTGTTTCTCTATCTGAGCTAGGAGATTCCTGCAAAGAGTGCAGTCGAATTCATCCGCAAGGAGTGCGTTGACGAGGGCTAGATAGTCTAACTTTTGTTCTTATTTTCCCAGAAGTGGAAGTGGGTCGTCGCAACTGTGCAAGGAGTGTGCAGGTTGAAGGAAGGATAAGTATCAGTTGTTATCCTGAGCAAAGGAGATAAACAACTGCTGCTGCAGGAAGTGCGCAGACTCTGAAGGACTCAACACTTGAGAAGTTGTTGAACGCTGAGCGCAAGGAGGGCGCATAAATTCCTCTAAAGGAGTTAGAGTGAATAAGCTCAAGAGGGATAGTTCCTTCGTGGTATTGTTGAAAGAGAGCCCAAGGGGTTTGGGTCGAGGAAGGTTCATGTCGAGGAAGGTTTCGAGCAGGAGTTGTAAGCGCAGGCTTGGAGAACAAGTCTCGGCAGAAGCACTTATTCATTTTCAAGAAATCCTCAAGGAGGAGGAGTCGATGGTCAGGATTCGCAGGAGAGATTAGCGAAGTCTCGACATCAATCAGATCTCAGGAAAATTGCACAGAGGTTAAGCTTTAATGTGCAGGGAAAGAGTCAGAGCTCATTGGGACTCGACTCATCGGAGAATCAGAGTTTCCAGAGTCATAGGATTCTCGCAAGGAGAAATCACGATCCGCAATTTTTCGAAGGGACCATAGTCATAGATCCCAGACTGGGTACGTGTCAGAAATCCAGAGAGTCGGGGTTTCGGTATTCAGGATTTTCCCATGCAAAGGAAATACTACAGCTGAAATCATGATCTTGCGATACCCGATAACGCGGGAGGAAGTGGTGACGTGCGAGAGCTAATCCTCATGTGCATCGGAGATCGGACTTTCGGGATTCTCGGTGTCATGAGAATTGTTGTAGAAAGAGTTTCGAAACTCCAAAACGTGATAACCACGCAGCCACAGTGCTGAGTGGAGGACAAGTGGCATCGGCATATCGTGAATTCGGGGGTTTGCGTGTTGGGAGTGCAAAGTTTTGCGTCAAGGTTTACGAGGTCGCGAAAGGTGATATCTCCATAACCATTGGTTAGCGTGTGGGTCCCAGAGCGCAATAAAGGGGGATAGGTGGCATCGCAGATCGGGAATCAGGGATCCACGAGGTGAGGGATTTGTGACCTCGTATGTACCGATTTCCCGACGGGTAAATTCTCGATCAGGGGTAAGAAAGTCGTGGATGAGTGATCATTGGGATTCGGGGATTGGTGAGACCTGATTCCGTGAGCTCAGGAATCGCGATATCGCGAGGTCCGATTTCCCGAATTGAAGAAGGGAGATCACAAAGAAAGTCTGTGGGTATTGAGAACTCCCAACAGGGGGTTGAAGAGTAAATTCAACTCTTCAGGCCTAGCTAAAGGAAAGTCTTGGCGAGAGCAGACGTGAAAGGGTGTGTGTGCATCAGAAAACACATGAGAGAACCTCTTTGCCTCATCATCATCGGTAAAGGTATGCCTGTAAAGGTTGTTACTTGTAATAAAGTTTAATTTACACTTTTTTTTTTACTATATTCATATGACAATTTAATTTCCATGAGATTACCTTGAACATGTGTTTCTACAGTGATTGTAACAGATTTTGGTAAAATCATAATTGGTAATTGTAATATCCTTGTCGCTTGATTCATCCTGTAAGAAACCTTGCTACCCACATTGTCTTTTATTTCTGAGTTACTTTCTAATTGCGTATGGCCAGAATAAGCCCCAGACTCAAAGCATTGCCTGCACTTTTGTATCTCCTCCCTATGTTGTCTTTATTCCTTGTTTTCATTTTTTATTTATTTTATTTCTCCACAAAGAAGATCTGGATGCAGATTTGTGTTTTTATATTTCGTTCCTTTATCCTTAATTTATTAGTCTGTGCCTTGTTGAGATTTGTACCTTGGGAGGTGTTCCCCATGTGCTTTTGACCTCCTTAGCACATGAGGGAAGGACATGACACTTTGTACCTTGTACTTTTGTCTATTTTCACTTTGACTTTGGTTAAAGTGAAATTTGGTCACTTTTGGCATAAAGTGATTATAAATTCACAAAGGGGTGAATTTGGAGACATAAGTGGACTTAGGAAACTTAACCCAAAAGTGGGTTTATGATTTAGGGATGAATGAGGAGATCTCAACCATTGATTTAGATTGATCTCCACCATTCATTTCTAGGTTTCCTAATTGAGGTCTAAGAGGGGCGCAAAGGGTTTAAGGAGGGTGCATTCTTCATTGTGAGTTTTGCTTGTTGTGAGAGGAGCACTTGAGCTATGGAGATGAGATCAGTTGCATGAGGATTCTTGAGGGAGGCCGCTAGCTTTCATTGTGGGAGGCTTGGAGCTGCTTACTTCATTTATTTACTGGAGCTATTCTACTTCAGAGAGGGGCACATTAGCTTGGCAGGTTGATTCATTCCTGGTAGGATATCTAGCCATCATATTGTAGTGAGGTCAGTTGCAGAGTGAGGACATCTACTGGAGCTTCATTCCCCTGGAGGGGTTTTTAGGTCTGACATCACAGTTGGTAGTTGGAGAAGATTCAGTGGTTCTGGCAGTTTGCATGAGGGGTGCACCATTCTGGGGCACTTTTGTTGGATTCGAGCTTGTATATCAGCCCTGTTGGAGCTGCTATTGTATCAGGTTCTATCTTGTATTGTGTTTACTGTAACCCTTCATATGCTTTCTTCATATATACACATAGATCTCAAACTGGTTTTCCCTGGGGGGGTTTTGTCCAGGGTCATGTTGACAAAAAATACCTGTGTCTACAAATGCATGATATTAGTTTTTAGATCTGTTCATAATCAATAGTAAATGATGTATTAGGTGTGTTATGTTTATTTGAGTTGCATGTACTAATTTTCTATGACAAAAACGACATGCTAGAGCACCCAAATTGAGAACATAACCATAAAAAATTAGCTTGAAAGTATTTGGACTATTGGCTGTTATAAAATAGCAGAAAACTAGACAAGAAGACAGTGAAACTTAGATACTTTCTTTGGTCAAAGACAGACCAAGAAGGCAAGTTGATAGGACCTGGAATTTTCACATGGTATCAGAGCTTTGGTGGCTGATTTTTTGGACAGTTGGGACAGCATATTGAGTGGCTTCCATATACTTCTTTCTGACAGATTTTTAGGACAGCCATTGACTCATTTAGTGGTTGTTAGAGGGAGGAATTTTTCAGAGGATTTTTGGGCAGTTTGGACACCTTGAGATAAGTCTCTTTTCACACCTACGTAGTAGGAGTGAGGCTGATTTTTGTGACCTATTTTTACACCCATTTTGTTGGGAGTGAGGTCAGATCACATTGTCTCTTTTCACACCTATGGGGATAGGAGTGAGACAGTGTTATCCTTGGAAGAGTGAGCATTAGTTGGGGATTGGAAAATTGGCAGAGATGTCAGCATATCAGATGCGAGTTGAGGATAGGCTAGCTGGGACTAGCAATTGGTCGTCTTGGAAGGCAAGGATGATCTTCATCTTGGAGGACCTCGAGCTATGGGATATAGTTGAGGTAGTTGTTTCCCCCATTCCTGTCACTTCTCCCATCTTGGTGGCAGAGTTTAGGAAAAGGAACAACAAGGTGAAGAGGACTATTTCTGACGTAGTCCGGGATCACATTATACCCCATTTGACAGGGAAGGCTCATGCATATGAGATGTGGGCATCTTTATGCAAGCTATATGAGAGCTCAAATGAGAACCGAAAGATGGTTCTTCATGACCGACTCAGGGGCATTCTCATACTCAAGGATGAGTCAGTTACTTCATTCCTTGGTAGATACACTCAGATCAGAGACGAGCTTGGAGCCTTCGACGAGGTTGTTGAACCCAAATCTTTGGCAAGGAAATATTTGAATAGCTTCACCAAACCGTGGGGTCCATTTGTACGTGGCATAGTTTCCAGAGAGGTCTTGCCTGCATGGGAGAGGATGTGGGATAACTTCATCCAGGAGGAGATCATATTAGCATTAGAGGATTTTGGACAGAGGCAGCAACAACAACAGTAGACTGGTCAGGGTGAGGAGTATCTTTCTCTTTGGGTAAAGGGCAAGAAGAAGGCCGGGTGAGGTGGTCGGAAAGGTCCCAAGACTGGGGGCCAGCCATAGAGGAGTGGAGGAGCAAAGAGCAGCAGTGGTCAGGGTAGAGATATGAGGAAAGTAAAGTGCTTTGTTTGTAAGAAGTTCAGGCACTATGCTGGATAGTGTCCGAATAGGAAGAAGAAGAAGGGTGGTACAGTGGATACAACAGAGGAGGCAAACTTTCAGACACAGTTTCAGAGAGAGTGTGCTTTTCATATATGTTGCAGTTTGGTTGAGTCATCACCATGTATCTGGTATATTGATAGCAGGGCATCGAGCCACATGACTGGAGTTCGAGAGCATTTTTCTGATCTTAGAGGCACTGAGGTCAGGATAGACATTTCTCTTGGAGATGACAGAGTAGTCACAGTTTCTTTTAGGAGAGAGAACTTTCCACCTATATCATTTACTGATGTTCTTTTCGTCCCTGGGATGAAGAAGAACTTGATTTCAGTTTCCACCCTCCAAGATAGAGGTCTTGAGGTTACATTAAGAGGCACCGAGGTACTGATTCATCCTCACGGGTTTTCACTAGACTCAGGATAGATGATTGGACTGAGAGATGGGGATCTATATAGATTACTTTTTCAGCCACTTCTTGCATTGGTGGCTAGTAGCGACAACAACAGTTAGTTGTGTGAGTTATGGAATCACAGGATGGCCCACCTACATCATGGGGCTCTTGGAGGGCTGAGAGAGGTTGTGACCAGAGTGCCATAGATAATCATAGAGCATCAGGATGTTTGCAGAGGGTGTGCGCTTGGCAATTTTGCCAAGGCATTGTTCCCCAGTAGTGACAGCAGGTCAGTTGGGATACTAGATTTAGTACACACATATTTGTGTGGGCTCATGACTCGGAAGTCCTTGAGTGGTCATGAGTATTATCTCACATTTATTGATGGATACTCAAGGAAGAATTGGATCTATTTCCTGAAGGCCAAGAGTGAGGTCTTCGCACGGTTCCAAGAGTTCAAAGATCTTGTGGAGAACCAGTCGGGAAAGGGGATCAAAGTCTTGCGGTCAGATAACGGGGGAGACTATTCCTCGAGAAAATTTGTATACTTCTATGCACAACATGGAATCAGGAGACAGATGACCATACCTTACAACCCCCAGCAGAACAGGGTTGCCGAGAGGAAGAACCGGGCCATTACCGATGCAGTGAGATGCATGTTGTATGATCAGAGTTTGCCTTTGTACTTGTGGGCAGAGGCATGTGCTACTGCATTTTATTTGCAGAACAGGAGCCCCCATAGGATTTTGGGGAATATGACTCCTGAGGAGTCCTTCACTGATAGGAGGCCCATTGTCGAGCATATTAGGATCTTTGGATGCTCAAATTTCTCTCATGTCCCCTCAGAGAGGAGGACAAAGCTAGACCCCACAGCCCAACAGGGGATTCTAGTTGGATACTCAGAGGTGTCGAAACCCTATCGCATCTACATTCTACCACTTACGAAAGTGGTGGTGAGTAGATATGTTATATTTGAGGAGGATAGGGCTTTTGAGAGATCTCTTGAGTCGAGAGTTGGAGTTGAGGATGATGTAGAGTTTCCAGTTGCAGTCTCAGATGGAGCACAGCCTCAGCAGTCAGGTACACCAGTATCAAGGGTGAGAGGGTCACCATGCACAACTTTAGGGTCATAGTCAGAGCATGTTCACTTAGATGGGGCACAAACTTTAGAGGGAGTACAGACTTCAGGATCACAGAGTGTTGAGGCGAGTTTTGAGGCCATTACTCTTGGGTAGAGATGTTGGCAATTTCAGCTAACAGAAAGCAAACTAGCGTATACTTGTCATTGATGGCAAGTACAGTTGTGGTTGCAGTGATGACAATAGCAATGAATAGCAACGCAACAATTATCAGGAGGAGAAGAGTCAGTGACCGTAGGATCTTATTCAAATTTCCTG
>ML817658.1:63428-73994 GCA_009831015.1 Picea engelmannii | reverse complement strand
CTTTATGGGTTTCCTCGTGAAAATCTGTCTCTGTGTGTATTTTATGTGTGTCTGATGATCTCTACTCTTACTGTCCATATGATGTATGTTGCTTGATGACACAAGAAGAATTCTTTATAATTATTTAAAAGGCATAAAATTGTCTAAGCTTATATACAACTGATTCACCCCCCCTCTCAGTTGTATTAGTATTTCCAACAAGAGAGACCTTGTTTCTCCGTTGACCACTTTAGGGTAGAGGAGACCTAGATGGTTTCAGGAGACCTTGAAGGAGGCCAGGGAGAATGTAGGGGATCCCAAGAGCCAAATTAGAGAGAGGAGGCCACCAGTCAGATTGGGAGCATACTTAGCACTTGTGATGAGTATTAGAGATACCGGGTCACAGAATTTTGCGCAGGCAGTGGAACATCAGGTTTGGAGAGAGGCCATGGTCGAGGAGTATGACTCCATTATGCTTAATGATGCCTGGGATGTGGTTCCGAGGCCAGTGGGGAAGTCAATTGTGACTTCCAGGTGGTTGTACAAGACCAAGATTGTTGTAGATGGTAGCGTGGAGAAACACAAGGCCCGTTTTGTGGCACGAGGCTTCTCACAGATTGAGGGAGTCGACTATGATGATACTTTCACACTAGTTGTGAGATACACTTCTATCATGACTATCATTGCCATAGTATCATATATGGGTTGGTGCATTCATCAGATGGATGTGAAAACCACATTTTTGAATGGCTTTATTAAGGAGGAGGTGTACATAGAGCAGCCACAGTGTTTTCAGGTGAGTGATTGGGAGACTCATGTGTGCCTTCTGAGAAAGGCACTATATGGACCGAAGCAAGCTCCTCGAGCTTGGTATTCACAGATTGATACTTATTTTCCTCAGATGGGCTTCGAGAAGAGCGATGTTGATCCAAACCTCTATTTCATCATTAGGGGTGAGGACATGCTCATTCTCATTTTGTATGTGGATGATCTATTCATTACTGGAGCCGAGGATCTCATAGCTGAGTGTAAGCTGGGACTTGCATCAGAGTTTGAGATGAGTGATATCGGATTGATGCACTACTTTCTGGGTATGGAGGTATGGTAGGAGGAGGGTCACATATTTCTCGTGTAGGGGAAGTATGCAGTAGATATTTTGAGCAGATTTCAGATGGAGGACTGCAGATCCATGTCTACACCTATGATCACCAACTGGAAGAAGCTTGGTGATTCATATTTCCAGTTGGTGGATGCCACAACATACAAGCAGTTGATTGGTTCACTTATGTATCTGGTTAACACCAGACTAGATATATGTTTTTCCATGAACACACTCAGCTAGTACATGGTTGAGCTGAGGAGTGTTCACATGGTTGGGGAAAAACACATCTTGAGATATGTTGCTGGGACAATGGACTTTGTACTAGACTATGTTAGGGGATATGGAGTTAGTTTGGTTGGCTACAGAGATTCAGACTGGGCAGGATGCGCTGCTGGCAGGAAAATCACCTCAGGGTGCTTCTTCAGTTTGGGGTCAGGACTTGTTTCCTGGTTCAGCCAGAAGCAAAATTCAGTTGTTTTGAGTTCGACCAAGGAAAAGTATATGGTTTCCAGTTAGGACAGTTGTGAGGCCATTTGGATTTCAAGATGCTGGTTGGTTTATTCGGTCAGGAGATGTCTCCAACTGTCATTCAGTGTGATAATCAGAGTTGCATAAAACTCTCTGAGAATCCAATGTTTCATGACCGGTCGAAGCATATTGAGATCAGGTACCACTTCATTCGTGACTGGGTTTAGAGAGGGGTAGTTCAGTTGCAATATATATCTACAGATGATTAGGTAGCAGATAGTCTCACCAAGCCCTTGCCACGGGGCAAGCATGTCTTCTTCAAAGACAAGATGGGCTTGGTGAGGAACACATTCCTCGGTAAGAGGGAGTGTTGAGATTTGTACCTTGGGAGGTGTTCCCCATGTGCTTTTGACCTCCTTAGCACATGAGGGAAGGGCATGACACTTTGTACCTTGTACTTTTGTCTATTTTCACTTTGAATTTGGTTAATGTGAAATTTGGTCACTTTTGGCATACAGTGATTATTAATTCACAAAGGGTTGAATTTGGAGACATAAGTGGACTTAGGAAACTTAACCCAAAAGTGGGTTTATGATTTAGGGATGAATGAGGAGATCTCAACCATTGATTTAGATTGATCTCCACCATTCGTTTCTAGGTTTCCTAATTGAGGTCTAAGAGGGGTGCAAAGGGTCTAAGGAGGGTGCATTCTTCATTGTGAGTTTTTCTTGTTGTGAGAGGAGCACTTGAGCTATGGAGATGAGATCAGTTGCATGAGGATTCTTTAGGGAGGCCACTATCTTTCCTTGTGGGAGGCTTGGAGCTGCTTGCTTCACTTATTTACTGGAGCTATTCTACTTCAGAGAGGGGCGCATTAGCTTGGAAGGCTGATTCATTCCTGGTAGGATATCTATCCATCAGATTGTAGTGAGGTCAGTTGCAGAGTGAGTACATATACTGGAGCTTCATTCCTGTGGAGGGGTTTTCGGGTCTGACATCACAGTTGCTAGTTGGAGCAGATTCAATGGTTTTGGCAGTTTGCATGAGGGGTGCACCATTCTGGGGCGCTTTTGTTGGATTTGAGCTTGTATATCAGCCCTGTTGGAGCTGCTATTGTATCATGTTCTATCTTGTATTGTTTTTACTGTAACCCTTCATCTGCTTTCTTCATATATACACATAGATCTCAAACTGGTTTTCCCCGGGGGGGTTTTGTCCAGGTCATGTTGACCAAAAATACTCGTGTCTACAAATGCATGATATTAGTTCTTAGATCTGTTCATAATCAGTAGTAAATGATGTATTAGGTGTGTTATGTTTATTTGAGTTGCATGTACTAATTTTCTATGACAAAAACGACATGCTAGAGCACCCAAATTGAGAACATAACCGTAACAAATCAGCTTGAAAGTATTTGGACTGTTGGCTGTTATAAAACAATAGAAAACTAAACAAGAAGACAATGAAACTTAGAGCCTTTCTTTGGTCAAAGACAGACCAAGAAGGCAAGTTGATAGGACCTGGAATTTTCACAGTCTGGAGTCCTCTCCTTTATCCTTAATTTATTAGTCTATGCCTGAGCAGTCGGCCAAGAGACGAATATAATTTCTTTCACTTCGGTGTTAAAGATTTAGATTCAAATTCCATTCTTTCCTTTGCATGGATAATACATGTAGGATCATTTATTTTCCTAGCAAGGAGTCCTCTCCTGGGCATTTATTCCCTCCTTAGCCTCTGTGATTATTGTGATTTATTTTGTGCTAAGTCATGTTTCCACACAATTATTTTGGGGATGTCTCTCCAATTCACCAAACGTTTTGTCTCCTCTGCGACTCGCATTTGTGTTTTATTTACTGTGATTTTTGTTTTATCAATCTATGGATGACTACATTTTGGATTATTACTGTGTTTTTATTACTGGGGATGATTGTGTTTGGGTCTCGGGACATTATTTTATTTTTAAATCTTTGTAACTTATTCTTATCATTTTCCCAAACCCATATTATGATGATCTCTAATATGTCTTGTTCATTCCTGTCATTTTCCTATGCACCCAACCCATGATTAGAGCAGTCATTTTTCCTTCTTTCTCTGTCAACCTTCTGGCAAAAATCGTTTTAAATACATTGATGTCGTAGGGGCTGTAGTTGTTGGAATCAACTATACTCTAGGTGAGCCTCATCTTGGCAGCTAGGCATCATCATCCTCGGCCTTTCTTCCATTGGTTCATTCATATGCTTGTAGTTTGTTAGAATATTGCTAGTGACATACTTTGTGTATTATTGTGATTTTCATATCTATGTTATCTTGTGTTGTAAACTCTTCTCCATTTGTTATAGGTTGCTATCCTGATTTAACATCGTTTTCCATTGAAATATTTATAGCTATAAAGGTTTCTGATCAAATCATACATAGTTCTCTTGTTGATCGTAGATTGTTCGCAAAGTCAGGCCTTCAAATTAGCAAATGAAAACACAAAATGATCAGAAGAGATGGTGTTTACTGTATTGGTATTAAACATTCATAGTACATAAAATGTATTGGTATTGAATCGCCTATCCCTGTTTCATTTCATTTTAGTTGGATTCTTGCATTCAGGGCTGTGAACGATGTGTGGCATTTTTATTTGGTCTCTAGCTACTCTCAACCATCATACCTTCCTGGTGCACGCAGAAAGTGGTACATCGTAAATTTGGGTACACATTTACTTGGCCAAGTGGAAGTTTCCTGATTTTATGCTCTTCCATTTCTAAGCATGGCAGTAGCGATATCCATGTGGGGTGAAACTGTTTTGTTGACAGTTGGCCTTGTATTTTTTGTTTTCCTAGATTCATGGTTAACGTTGTCCAGAACCTTTGTACTGTATGATCCAGGTTGCATCCTTTCTTAGGCCATGATATCAACACTAGTTTTTGGCACAGAGCCTATGATATGTTGTCAGGGTTTAGTTCAGATGTTTAAACTAATTGAAATTATTTAGGATGGTTGAGAACAATTTATTTAGGACTGATATTTTCCATAATTGAATTGTGGTTTATAGTTAAGAATTATATTAAATGTTATTTTTGGTTTAGTTAGAATAATTTCAGATGTTGGAGTAATATTAATTTATTTACTGAAAAAGATGCTCACTCCTTTATTTAATTTATTTATTCAATTAAAGAATGCTCACTCCTTTATTTTATGAAGGGGGTTGTAACTGTAGGAAAGTAGGGAACAATGCCTTGTTAATGATAACTTTTAGAGTTCTATTAAATGATTTTAATATAATTGATGTTCATTCTTCATGATGATGAAAGAAATGTAAGCGAGGAAGAATGGGGAAAGTGGTGTTTTATGTTAGTTGGGTAGGTGTTAGATGAAAAGTTTGTAATGGAGCATAAACTCTTGATTTCATACATTGGTAGGATTTATTACAAGTGGTAGTTTAGTCTTTTCTTTATTTAAATCTATTTATATTAATAATCATACTTGTCATTTTCAATGACTTGATGTTTGTGTGTTTACCTGAAAGTCCCAGAAGGTACATCCCTTCTTATGACTTAGATTTTATTTTAATGAAGGATCGATTAAATGGCGTCACTGGAATTTAAATAAAATTGTGCCTCAAGTTGGTTACTACTAGATAGTTCGTGTTGTCATATATGTTTCTCTCTTGTGAATTAAAAGTTGATCGAAGTAATGTCCAAATGTTTAGATTATCTGGTGGTGTGCGGTCAAAGGCCACCAATGTTCGGTGGTTGTTATTTACTTGTGCACCATGCATTTTTTATTCATTGATTGTTATTTCTCGCTCGCACTGAAAGTTCGTGTTATGTGTGTCAATTGGTGCTATTGCGTTTGTGGATTACTGATTGTCTTTTATCTTGTAGGTGTTTTATTGCTTGTGTCAGGCAGTATGTAGACACCTCCTTGCATGTACTATAGGTCCTAACCTTGCAGGGTATGACAGGAGGTTATTCATTCTATTTTTCATCTAACTAATTGTCTCATGTTGCTTCCAGCTGCTTGAGGTGCTAGTATGCTAGTTTGTTATGCTTTTCTGTTGTCTGAATTGCATGTGTTGTGTTTTTTGTCGAGTTACGTCAATTGAATGTTGTCGTTGTTACTTACCTTCATGTTTAAAAGAAAAAGAATATATATATATTGCACTGGTTATGCGTCGCATGATGTCATAACGACGAGGGTCATTACACTCCCATGTGGAATCTACTAGAGTTGTATCTTTCCACTATACTAACGCTTCCTTTATGGTATGCTAACAGAGATGATGCTCACGTTGGTCAAAAAATTCTTGTGGATACAACTAGATGGAGCCTTATTCATCCAACTCAGGGAGGCTGGTTTGAATTTGCACTTAGTTCCAGTCATATTCTTTAAGAAGAAGACATGAAAAACAAGATGGATATTAGAATGACTGGGCAAAGCTAACTGATAGGACACCTATCCCAGGCACTTGATAATTGTATAAGGACCAAAAAGATTGGGTGCTAGTTTCTGGCCATGTTTGACCCTGAGTGAAGTATGCTTATAAGGTTGCAGTCGAAGAAACACCTGGTCTCCTTCAACAAATTGACGTTCGGATTGACCTTGATCTTCTTTTTTCTTCATGTGATTTTGATCCATGACCGAATTCTCTTTGAGTGTATGGATAATATCCTCACGATCTGTAAGAGTTTGGTTAGCTTCCTGGACCTTTGAGACACCAGGAATGTATGAGAGAACTGAAGGAGGAATTTTTCCATATACTTCTTCAAAAGGAGTCATGCGAGTAGTTATATGGTAAGAATTGTTGTACCACCATTCAACTAGTGGTAACCATTGAGCTCACTGATTTTGTCTTTTAGGTGAAAAACACCTCAAATATGCTTGCAAACACTTGTTTACAACTTTAGTTTGACCATTAGTCTGGGGATGATAGGAAGTCTTGAGATGCAATTGGGTGCCCTGTAGCCTGTACAATTCTTTCCAAAAATTGCTGGTGAAAGTGGGATATTTATCAGAAACAATAGAATGAGGCATGCCATGAAGCTTGAAGACATGATACATCAAACATTGAGCCATAGTGGAGGTGGTAAATGGGTTTTGAAGAGCATAGAAATGAGAATACTTCAAAATATGATCAACTACCACCATGATGACTAAATTATTGCTCGATTTAGGTAATCCAACAATGAAATCCATATAGATATCCCTCCAAATAGTGGGTGGAATCGACAACGGTTGTAATGTGCCAGGAGATTTTATTGTTTCTCCCTTGTTGCATTAAAAAACATCATATTCCGCCACAAAAGTGAGAACTTAATGTTTCATACCATCCCCAAAAAAGGAAAGTTTGACCCAGTCAGAGGTTTTAGTAAACCTTGAGTGCCCCGCTGTGGGTCCAACATGAAGCTCAGAAAGCACTGCGGATTTAATTTGTGACTATTTACTTAAATATAGATGGCCTTTATAGAGAAGCTCATCATTTTTCCAAGAGTACCTTGGGGAAACTGGAGAATTGGAATGTAATTGTTGGATCATATGAGAAATTTTTGGATCTTGTAGCCATTCCTGATGGAGCCAATCTGGTACAATGAAGGAGAGGGAAAAAAGTGACCCTTCATCTTCATATTTTCTTGAAAGTGCGTCATCAACCAATTCTTGAAAGTCATTGTGCATAGAGGAAAGTCATTGTATCCTTGAAATTACAAGGCAATGGATTACTGCATGATATGAGTTTCTTAAGATCATCAATTTAAAAAAGTACAATTATATTGGAGGATCTTGAATTGTACTAGTGCAATGTATAATTGTTTCTAAAAATGGGTATGACAATAAAAATTTATAACAGGTTGTACATGTACTTTCAAATTGTGATATTGTCAAGACATAAATAAATTAAAAGCATTAATTCAAATTTTTTTTATATTTGTAATTTTCATAGTCAACTTTAAGTGTGGGTCGTTTCATTAAAATTGTATTTGTGTAGCCTATAATTTGAAAATTAGAGATATTGATAGATGTTTAGAAAAATGGAGGTTTTGATGAATTTTCATCTCAAACCATTAAGTTTGTCACTCCAAACTAAATTTAAGGAAACCCAATCAGAAAACACATCTTTTAAATGTGTTAATCCTACCCAAAATATTTGTATGAAAGGATTGCACATGCATTATAAAGTGTGCATACTTTTTAGAGAACATGCACATTCTAGAGATGATGTGAATTTCTAAAGTGCACATGAATTCCGAAAGTGTGTTTTAGTTCCTAAAGCATCTGTGAATTCCTAAAGCAGATACCCATTCCTAAATCATGCACACTTTCTAGAATGTGTGCATTCCTATAATGTGCATGTGCTATTGTGACTAATTTTTTCCCCAAGTACATCCTTCACCTACAAATGGGGATATTAGTGACATTAGGATAATTTGAGTAGTAAGCATGGGTACTTGGGTCATTGATGTTGTAAGGGAAGGAAACTTGGGCCTTAGGCCATAAAGGTTGTTTCTAAGTATCAAGGTGCTAGACCAACACTGAAGTGATGAAAATTTCTATTTAGGCCTAAAAAGTATATTAGAGAGCTCAAGAGTTGTCAATGATTCCTCAAACCACCACATATGACCTCTCTATGGGATATTTTTCCTTCAAGTTGGAATGTCAAGATCATTAGAATGTTTTGAGCACCAAGTATGGGTGAGGGGGTGTTATACATTGTCAAGGGAGGAAAATCGAGCCTTGGGACGTAAAGTCAGCTTCTACAATATTCTAGATATAATATAGTATGCATAACATGAATATTTAGCAAGAAATGGCACAAAAATAATGATATAACCAGATCAATATCAGAATAATACTAGAATAACACCATAAAGACAAACTTTATTAATGATAGCAATGTTCACTTGCCTCTTCAATGGGGAAACCTCCAGCAAAGAAGAGCTCTATTGTAATAATATCCAAGACACAACTTCACATGCCCTCTAATCCTATTTATACTAAATCTATCTACCAAAAGAACAATCTAGAGGAAGATCTTATAGAAGTGGAAGCTTCTATTAGGTCTTCTTACATTTAACTTATTCTTCCTTATTACTAGGACTTATTAATATTTTCCTTTATCACATGGAAAATATATTACTATACCTATGTGAGGGGTTAGGGAGGTTAGGTCCCTTTCGGGTCCAGGTGAGATAGGTTGTCACCATGTCTGATCCTATTATCTTTGTGTTTCTAATATTCTCTCGCAACACTGTTATCTAATTCTGATTTTTACGTTGAAATAAACCCTTCAGAGCCTCCCACATGTCCCTGACAATTTTTTTTCCCAATAAATGAGGGATCAAATGATCTTTCACTCCATCTACAATTATGCACATGACTTTCACATCCTTCTGATTATGGGTGACCAATTTTGTCGCATATTTTGGTGGAGTGATCTAATTATTAGAAAATTACCATATCCCTTTCTCCATCAACACCAACATGATCATCTCCTTCCAAGGAATATATTTGGAAACCCCATCCAACCTATCCTCAAATAAAAATCCAATTTCCATCTTCAAGATTTGATCTAATAACCTTCTACTGAAATTGCCCCTGTACTATCCTATATGATCTCTTTACGCGCTATATGCACTAAAAATGTGGTTTTTACACTAATACCCACAATGTTCTAGGTGACCTATAACAGAATACCATTGCTATCCTTGACAACCGATCTCTCTACAATACATTTGTTTTCTTTAAATTTGTCCTTCAATTTCTTATTGTTGGTTATCAATCTTTCAATATCTCCTTGCATATCTAATAAATATGTTGCAAAATATAGTGGATTTGTTCTTGGTCCTTCAAACGCCCACTACAACACTCTTGATCCAATAGATTTGTCACTATGAAACCTGATATTGGATCCATCTCAGCTCTGATATCATGTTGGAATTTTCCTTAACCCAACACCTCACAGTTGATTCCAATTAAATAACTTATCAAATAAAACAATAGTTGAGTTATCAACTAAACATTAGAATAGAAGAATAAATAGGGAAACCAAAATATCACAAAAAATACACAAAGATATTCTTCCAATCAACTATGATTATCATTCAAATAACTTCAAATATTACAAGGGATCCCTTATTGGGAAAATGGCCCAAATAGAAAAGAGACAATGTACATCAACACATGACTCGATAATCTAGTGTCAAACCTACTTTACGATCCTGTATGGAAATAATGTGACTTTTACCTTGATACCTTCACTTCTATGTGTTATCTATGAAATTGTTAGACTAAAACTCGTGTTGTTCTACATGACATGTAATATAAAACCAACACTCTCTCTCTTCCTTGTGTTGTACGATTGTTCTCTATATTCCTTTGTCCTAGATATCTAGATGGAATTCTTTCTCCAGCTATCCACTATCTATTTGAATCATAGTCCTTTGTGATCCAACTCTATTTTCATCAACTCTTGGATAAGATTCCTTCTTCACCAAATCAATGATATCTCACTCACTCATACAATGTATCATGTGTAAGTAAAATTACTTTGCTTCTACACTCTCAAATTCCTCCACACTAGAAAATGTCCTTCTTTGTTATCTCTGTGTGAAAAGTGTCTTCTCCTTTATCATAGCCTTTATTTTATAATATTGAATTATGACCTAAACCTAATCTTCAAAGTGATTGACGATTGAGATTACTTCACACCTCACTTGAGATCAATGACTATTATTTAATTAACTAATGCTAATTAAATAATTTCCTTAAACAAAACTCAACTCAATAATAAAATACCTTTACTTTAACTAATTACTTTAATTAAAGTAAAGTCTCAAGGTAGAAGGCTTTGGATGATTTCCACATGCTAGACACAAGCCAATATGGAAGTTTTTGTCTAATGCTACATACATCAACATTATACTGAGAACTATAAGAGCCAACATAATATGTTTATTCTTCATGGACAACCATGGGGGGGTATTTTTAGTGATCACTACAATTGGCCAAACATAATAGTTGGTGTTTAAGAGGGA
>ML817657.1:84341-118393 GCA_009831015.1 Picea engelmannii | reverse complement strand
TTTAATCCAATTTCACTTTTACCTTTTTCTTTATTCCACTTTGATATTTACTCCTCTTTTACATAAACTCCACTTCCACCTAACTTTTCAACTTTTGTTATTTATTAAAGTCATATTTATATTTAATCCACTTTCATTTCCACTTTTGTGTAAACTTCGTTTCCACTTATCTTTTCGACTTTTGTTACTTATTAACGTCATATTTATATTTAATCCACTTTTTTGTAAACTTCATTTACACTTAACTTTTCACTTTTGTATTTATTAAAGTGATATCAAGGTCGCATTTATATTTAATCACTTACTAACATTTGATATAAATGACAATTTATTCAACAATTGACGACATGAGTGGATCTAACCATTTGTGGCTTCTCAAAATTGCTTGGGTTTGAAGGATCATCCAACTTTGTGCTAAAAAGAATGATCACCAGAAATTTCTATGAAATATTGAGTAGTGTGTTGATCTAACAAACTCAAGGGTTCTCGATACTGCATCAATGAATTTCCGTTCGAATACACTTTGAAATGATAGTGCACAATAAAGTATTCAAGAGGGAGACTCACTCGTATTCGTTATGTACATCATGATCCTGTCTCAACAGAATATACAGTCACGAGGACAACTTGAATCGACTAGTGTAGTAATTGAAATTGTCTCACTCTTTCATTCTTTTAAAGCACTCGAATAGGTGATCCATTGTATTTTGGTCATCCAATGTGTTCCTGTAACTCAATATTCTTGTCATACTCCACTATGGTACTTGTTTTATTCATGTTGACATCAATTCCAACATAATATTTCCATCAATTTGATCCTTTGGCATTTATGGAAACACATCATACATAATGCTCCCATAACAATGATTAATTGTTTTACAATTATTTTCTCCCCCTTCAACATCAATGTCAAGGCACCTAATACCAGCATGAGGTTCATCACCAATTATTTTCTGCTCAACCTTCTTTTGTTTAGAGTTAGAATACTTGTCATTGTTTTTTGCTTGCTCCCTCTATCAACATTTCTCCCCCTATCATGATGACTCTCAACTTTATTTTTTATTTATTTTATTGTAGGGAGATTACTCCCAACTTTTTCCTTAGATGTTGAAATGATTCTTTAGGCAGGGGTTTAGTGAATATGTATGATATATTCTCTTTTGAACCAACATACTCCAATATAACCTTTTGGTCACTAACTTTCTCTCTCAATAAATGATACTTGATGGGTATAAGTTTGGTATTTTCATGTATGACCGGATTCTTGGAGATGTTGATGGAACTTGTATAGTCACAATATATAGGTATCAGTTGATTACATTAAATTTTAATATCCTCCAATATTTGTATAATCCATAAGATTTTAGTGAAACATTCACCAAATCCAAATATTCGTACTATGTTGTAGATAGTGAAATCGATGAATGTTTTCTACTTGACCACGAGACTAGACATTCCCCTAAGAAAAATGTATCTCCACTAGTGCTCTTTTTTTCATCCACACTACCATCCCAATCAACATATGTGTAGGAATTCAAATCCTTTATTCTTTGGATACCATAAGACAAAGTATGATGTTCCCTTAAGATATCTAAATATTCTCTTAACGTCCATCACATGCGATTCCTTGGGAGATGATTGAAATCTTTCCACCATTCCTACTGTCTGCATGGTTTCAGTTCTAGATGTAGTCAAATATAGTAGGATCCCAACCATATATCTATATAGATTTGAATCTACATAAGGTGACTCATATTCCTTGCTGAGTTTAGAACTGGTTTTCATTGGAGTGTTGGAAGATTCACTTTCAGTCATTCCAAAAATTTTAAGTATCTCTTTAAGGTATTTGGACTGAGTAATAAACATTCCTTTTGATGATTGAGTGATTTGAAGTCCAAGGAAGAAATTTATCTCTCCAATCATAAACATTTCAAACTCTTTTGACATTTCTTGGGAAAATTTATAATTGGTTAATCATTGTTACATCCAAATATGATGTCATCCGCATAGACCATTGTGGCTAACAAACCGTCTTTTTCAATTCTAAGATATATATTGGTGTTAGACATGCCTCTTTTAAATCCTTATTGCAACAAGTACTTATCTAATCTCTCATGCCATGCTCTAGGTGCTTGTTTAAGCCCATAGAGTTCCTTCTTCAACCTATACACTTATTCTTCTTTTCTTGGTTTTTGAAATCCCTCAGTTTTTTCTATGTAGGATTCTTCCTTTAGGTCTCCATTCAAAAATTAATACTTTACATCCATATGATATACTTTAAAATTCTTAAATCATGAGTATTCTAGAAATAATTTGTTGGCTTCCATTCTTGCAACTGGAGCAAAGGTTTCTTCAAAGTCAATCCCTTCTACTTGTGCATATACTTTGCACACTAATCTTGCTTTATTCCTTATAACTTGACCGTATTCATTAAATTTATTTTTAAAAATCCACTTGGCCCCTACCACATTTTTGTTTGGTCTTGGGACAACTTCCCAGGTCTGATTTTAGTCTATTTGATCAAGGTCTTCATTCATGGCTTGGATCCAGTCTTCATCTTTGCTGGCCTCTGCAAATTCTTTGGGTTATATTAGGGAGACTAATTCTTGTTATGAATCATATGTTATTTTTCTTCTTGTTTCAACTCCAACACTTTTGTTACCAAGGATCTGATTTTCAGGATTATTTATTTGTATTCTCATTGATGGTTCTTTTGTGTCTTGTCTTGGTGATTCTTCCTCTTCCTTTTATTCTTCACTTTGTGATTTATCCTATTGTATTTCTTCAATTTCTTCTTCATCATCATCTCTTATCCTTTCATCTAATTGTGGATTATCTTGAGATTTGATCCCTTTTATTTTTAGATTATCCACTTTCACATTTGCACTTTATACAATCTTGTGTATCCTAGGATTATAGCATCTGTAGGCCTTTTTGTTGGATGCGTAACCAAGAAATATTCCTTCATTTGATATGGAATCAAATTTCCCTTGGTTATCATCATCTCTCTTTATGTAGCATTTTCTCCCAAAAGTTATGAAGTGTTTAACTAATGTTGGTATTCCAAACCACAATTCATATGGTGTTTTGTTGTGGTTAAATATAAGTTGTTCTCAGTTAAGTATGTATATTGTTGTTACATTTCTTCTCTTCAATATATATCTGGGAGTTTGGATTCATTTAACACGGTTCTGGCTACTACTTGAACAATTCTATTTTTCCTTTCAGAAACTCCATTTTGTTGTGGAGTTCTTGGAGTTGAAAACTGTCTTTTAATTCCATGCATTTCTCAAATTGTTTTGAACTCATTTGAGGTAAGTTCTCCTCCATTATATGATATTAGGAACTTGATTTTGAGATGAGTCTCATTTTCAGCCTTTTCTTTGAAGACTTTAATTTTTTCAAATGCTTCTGATTTTTCTTTGAGAAAGGATACCCAAGTCATTCTTGTATAGTCATCAATGAATAAAATGAAGTAATGTTCACTTTGTATACTTTTAGTTCTTGTTGGTCCATAGAGATCAGTATGAAAATTTTATAATGGTTTTTACGTAGAGTATTCATTTTTTTTTAATCTTACTTTTGTTTGGTTCCCATGTTGGTAGTGCCTACAAATAGAGTTTGAAGGTTTTATAATCTTTGGAATGTCTTTCACAACTTCCTTTCTACTAACTTTTATCAAGTTATCATAGATTATGTGTCCCATTATTCTGTTCCATATCCAACTTTCATCTGTTTGGCCCATCCAACATTTTTCTTCTTCTTCTGTGTTTAATATATATACATCGCTTGATGTCCTTGGTACAACAACCGCTAATTTTCCGGAGTCTTCTTTCCTAATTTCACATTTTTGAGAGTCTTTATAAGTTTCCTTGTGATCATAACCCAGTCCAGCCTTATTACTTGATGGTATTTAACTATTAAGGATGTCATCCAATATTTTTGAAGTACTTTCAAACTTTGAATGGTTAGTTCCTTTCTCAAGTTTCCTTCTTAGAAGAACTATTTCAGCCTCTAATTTTTCACAATTTTGTTCCTTGTCATTAAGTAGTTTACTTAAGAATTATTTAATTATTTTAGCTTCTTTTAGTTGAGTTTTCAAATCAATAATTATTTGTTTTGTTTTCTTGATGTTTTTTTGAAAGTACTTCTTATCTCGATTTTTGTTCTTCCTTATAATCTAACAATTGTTCTTTTAATGATTTATTCTTCCTTCTACATATTCTAAATTCTTCGAGGGAACTAATGAGTTATCCTTCAAGATCAAATTCAACTTTTGGATTTTCTTCATTTTCATAATTATTATCTTCAGTGGTGTCAGTTTGAGTTTCTATTCCCATAAATAGAATCTTTTTATTGTCATTTTCACTCATGTCAGATGAGCTACTTTCTTCTTTAGAATAAAAGTTTTTCTTTTTCTTATAGAATTTATTTTTGTATTAGGATTTACTTTTTTTATGTTCTTTTTGGTTGTAAGGTTCTTCATCGTCACTATATTTTTCCTTGGAATAAGAACATTTGAAAGAAAAGTGTCCAATTTTACCACAGTTGAAACATTTGAAAGGTAACTTCCCTTTGTATTTTCCAAATATTTTTTTAAGATTATTAGCGAAGTTTTCTTCATCCTCATCGGATTTGTTTGAGATTATTTCATTTGATACATGTTCATGGTTTTTAGTTCCTTTTGAGAATTTGAAATTTGTTTCACTTTTGAAGGTTTTTATTGTCCTGTTTTCATTTCATAGCATGTGATAATCCCATGTAGTTAATCCATTATGAGTTTTTCAAGATTATATCGATATTCCAAGGTATATACTTTGGGATCATATCTCATTCAGAGTTATCATAGAAACTTTTGGAATACTTTTTTGTCATATAATTCTTCCCCTAGTCCCCTGATTGTGTTGACAATTTCATCTACTCCTAGAAGATACTCTGTAGTGTTTTATTCTTCTTTCATCTTCAAGCTTTCAATCTGTCCTCTGTGCGTTTGAAGATTTTCTTGCTTGACTTTGGAATCTCCTTCATGGGAATATAATCTGTAATAAAGCATGGTACAAGATACATAAGATTCCGCAAAGAACCTTCTATAAATACCAACATTATTTCCAACATGAGTTCATCAAATCTATTCATGGTAAAATAAACACCTATAAATCAAATGCACATACCATGGCATCCATGGAAATACTACACAATTGTAATGAATAATTTATATTTTTCACCAAACCAAATTATGCAGGAGCATATCTCCCCCAAAAAACTTGAAATTTAATACTCAAGGATGTCAAATTATTTTAAGAGGACAAGATCCTAATAACCATGTAAATAAGAATCTAGAAGGTAGATTTAGTCAAATTCACTTACTTAGAGTAAATATGTTTCAATAGTTAGAAAAATCTATGGAGATAGTTTATATATTATTCAATTATTTATGTAATCCCTTCAGGGATGAAACCTCCAAGTAGATAAGAGTTTTATTTTGGGTGATTGGTTACCAATTTTATGGAGAGTATTTTGGATCTAAGATAATATGAAAATTTTCTTCTAAGTATTTATGTGTAATCCTACATGTCTGAAGAGGGGGGTGTTAGGATAGAGAAACACCCAAACTATGTGTAATACATAGAGTAGAGGTATATAGAGATTGCAAGAAAGTATTGTAACATAATTTGATTTGATGAAATATTGTATTTATAACTTAATCATTGTGTGGTTATCTTATGTCTTGATCTCTTTATTTGGTAATTATGTTTTTGTACGAATATCATCGTAATTAATTGATGGATTGATTCCAAATGATTTTTTGGGTGTATTTTGGAGAGCTCATGAAATTTCCAAATCGATGGAATAGATATGTGATCCATGTTAATGAAAGTAATCCCCTATCTAGATTGATCTGTGGATGAGAGAGAAAGCCTATTGTAACCTCAACTGAATGATTCAAAGGATTTTTCAGTCAGTATAGATATGTTCTAAAGTGTGCACTATATTGTTAGTATGATTTGTTGGATTTGGGTACTCTAGCAATCCTAGAGGACAACATGGAGAAGCTCAAGTCACAAGGAGGAAAAGAATATTCAACATGCCATGAATTCAACAAAGAGGAGTTCAATTCCTTACCTAGGAAATAATGATGAGAATTTCGTGAAGGTAGGAATGCGAAGAGAATATAGACACACTGAGAAAGTTCCCAATCAAAATATTCCAGTTACTAGACGACCAACCTATTGTAATACTTAACGAGGGGTGAATTTGAGAATTTAATTCCTTTCTATGTCGTAAAAATTCGACATCATTAGCATTGGTATCTGGATTTTGATCTTTTTTAAGTGACAAAGAAATTGAGGATTTGATGTTATGATAGAAGGATATACCAAGGAAATATATGATTTCCCATTTAATAATAATTTTTGAAAATAAATAAGAAGCCATGGTTAGAAGAGAATTCAATTTTGAGACCACTTGAGTTGGAAGAAGTCAAGAGAGAGGATTTACTAAATCCTATAGAAATGCATTTTGGTAACACCTCGTTGTTTTTCAGTAACACTTGTGTTTAAGATTCAGTTATAGGAAATAAAACATATGTTTCCATGATCTAGGTGGATATTGGTGGCCACCCACCTATTCCATTGTCTCAAAGAATAGTTTCTGTTTTGGTAGTCTTTTTATAGTTTTTTGGGTCCCAAACATCTGGGGTCGTTTTGAGGATATAAATGATGATTTTTGGGTTCAAAAATCCATAGCATGTAATATAAGGAATATGATAGGAAAAAAAAATATCTACTCAGTTATACATTTCCAATGGTGTATCGAGTACCCCAAATGAATATCGTATGCAAGAGCTACATCCTTGAGAAGTTGACGTATCAACTACCCCCATCGGGGCCCACAAATCTTTTGGCGTTTCATCTCTCGGGGTTAGGGTTTTGGATTTTTAGGATTTTATCATTTATGTTTTATGTTAAAAAGGAATTTTGAGCCTCATTATACTCATGTTCTTGTGAATGAATGTAGTCATCACATCTCTTCTCAGAGATAAACTACCACCATTCAAGCAAGTTTGTTTTAGTCTACAATTTTACAATTTCAGCATGTTCTCATTATTAATAGAAGTCATGTTTTACTATATATCTATGTGTTTATTTTCTATACATATGTATTTCATTTCATTACTTTTATAAATCTAGACCAATGGTATCATAACCGTATTCTCTTTATTTGTTTCTATGTGCATGTATCCAATGAGGTCAAGGTACAAGGAGTTCGGAATCGAAGTAGTTGATCCCTTGCAATACTGTCCCCAATGATCATGAACAACTCCCATGGTAGAAGAAAAGAGAGACATTGGAGTAGGATATCCTTTTAAACGGTTGCTCAAGGAATCCCTCACCCGACAAAGGAATGAGATGATGAATACCTTTACACATATCCTTCGATGAATAACAAAAGAAAATGCGTCTTCATCAAGAAACCACTTTAGAGGTGTCATCCCATTAAGGTACAAGTAAATTTTGATACCACCTTATTTGAAGGCCAAATAGATGTGGATGTTATAGATAAATTGTTGGATCTGCTAGAAGGGTGTTTCTCACTCCATAATTTTTTCGATAGAGAAAATATTTCCTTTGTTCTCCTTGAGGTTGTCCCCCATATCAAATATTGGTGGGATACTTACTGTGATAAAGATTACACTAAATAAATCTACAATATTTGCGGTCACACCCAATTTGGATTCTTTAAGGGATGCTATGAAGGAACAATACTACAGTGTTGGAAGCTATGATGACCAATGTATGATATTGACCACACTACGAAACGAAAGGGACCAAAAAATACCATAGTTCACAAATATATTCCATACATTACACACCAAGATGGGTGTCAAAGACCCTGAACGACATCAAGTGCTCAAGTATCACGATTTTCTGCATAGATACATATAAACAGAAATGGATTTTATGGATATATCATCACTTGGCGTGACTTATCGATATTCTATCAAAATCGAGCATAAATTTAAACAAAATAAGCAACAGTTTGGATCTGTAAATTCCTCACAGTATAAGTAGCGAAAAGGAATCCCCAACCCATATAAAAATGACAGAAAAAGGATGGACCCCTTCAGGAATATTGGTTCAACTTTAAAACAAATAAGGGTAATGAGAAGACGAAGAAAGACAATGAGAAGTGGTGTGAATTCCATAAAATCCCCTGGCATAACATCGATTAATATCGCTTGAAGTTTTCATTGGTGGTCAAGATGAAAGCCTTAAATTCAGAGAAGGTTACGACTTTGAATCATATGCAGACAAGGGGAAGTGGATGATTGATGCAGAACCAAGTGCTAGTGTCACTACCACCAAGGTCCATCCAAGTGAACTAGAAGAACTGAAGGAAGGTGAATGCCTTTTTCACTCACAAATGTGGGTGAAGGGTGCTCCACTACATTTAATTGTTGATATTGGGAGTCAAAAGAACATGATCTCAAAAAAATTCATAAAGAGTTTGATCCTACTATCTACACCACACCCGAAACCCTACACCATTGGGTGGCTCTTCCAAGGAAGAGATATTTGTGTCAGCCAATAGTGTCACCTGTCCTATGACATCAAGCCCTTCAAGGATGAGGTATTGCGTGATATTCCCCCCTTGAATTTTATGATGTTTCTTTAGGACAACCATAAATGTGGAAATGACATGTTGTATATGAGTCTATACCTCACAGTGTTATTACTACTTTGGGTAGACAATTGTATGGGATATCAGAGGTAGCTTCGCCTACCGCCATTTCTTTGATATCTTCTAAGAAATGCCATAAGCTCATTTCCCAGTTTTTTTTTTCTTCTTCATGATTCACTCTCAAAGTGAACATAAGGTCACAAACACATCCATGGCCTCAACACATGGCCTCTCCATGTAGAAAACGTAGGTGGAAAATATTGCATAAGAATACAAAGACATATTCTCCTCACCCACTGGGGTACTGTTGCAATGTTAAGTTAATAATTCAATTGATTTAACCTAATAAAAATCTACCCAATGGGCCAGTCTATCATCACTCTCGGATGGAAAATGAGGAAATCAAGTGAAAGATCAAAGAGATACTTCAAAAGGGGCACATTCAACCCATCTCCTCACCCTGTGGGAGCCCAATTGTACTTGTGAAAAAGAAATATGGGACTTGGAAAATATGCATTGATTACAAGGCCCTAAACTAAATCAAAGTCAAGAACTGATACCCAATTCCTTGAATTAATGACCTTCTTGACCAACTCAAGGGAGCCAAGTTTTTTTGTAAGATTTACCTGAGGTATGGCTAACACTAGGTCCCAATAAAATAAACTAATGTATGGAAGACTTCTTTCAAGTCCAAAGAAGGTATTTTTGAATGGCTAGTCATTCCCTTTGGTTTTATAAATTATCCAACAACTTTCATGATATTTATGGATGATATATTGTGGCCTTTCACCAATTCATTTTTGGTGGTATCTGGATGATATCCTCATATTCAACAAGAATTGGGAAGAACACTTGCAGTACATTCAACATGTCATTCATACTTTGCAACAACACAAGTTATATGCTAACCTAAAAAAATGCTCCTTCGGAATGAACAAGGTCCAATACCTAGGCTACATTGTTGACGAGCATGGTGTGCATGTGGATCGCCAAGATCCAAGACATTCATCACTGGCTAGCCTCAACCACACTAAGCTAGCTTCGAAATTTCTTAGGACTTTCCAACCTCTATCGCAGTTTTGTGTTGGGATTCTCCCATATTATATGGGTCCTCAACCAAGTGACCAAGCATGGGGCCAAGGAAACATTCATGTGGGGAAAGTAAAAAAACCAAGCGTTCGATGATATGAAACATTTCTTGTGCTTATCTCTAATACTCTCCTTACCCGATATGTAGCAACCTTTTGATATTGAGACCAATGCCTCAAAATATTCCATGGGCACAATTCTCACTCAACATGGTCATCCAGTGGCATATCATAGTCAGAGACTATCAGATGTCATTCATAAGTACCCCACCTATGAAAAATAAATGTATTCCATTATACAAGAATGTTGATAATGGAAGCACTACATTCTCAGGAAGGAGATATTCATTCACATTGATCAAAAGCCTTTGCAGTTTATGTCGACACAAGGAAAATTGCAAAAAGACTATCATCAAAAGTGGTCCATTGACTTGCAACAATTCAATCTTAGCATCAAATATAATAAAGATAGAACGAATCATGTCATTGAATTCCTTAGTTGACCTCCTGTTGAATCCTTAGGCAAGGTGCTCCACTCTTGTGGACCTGAGGCATTCGAGTGGCCCCAACTCTACAAGAGTGATCCTAACATCACTACCACTAACTAGATGTTGGGAACAGACATGATTGTCACTGAATTTCATCTCGAGGACAAACTGTTATGCCATATGGGCCACCTCTATGTTACTTCAAGAGAGCGTGTGAATCTAATTTGGGAAGCTCGCTACAGTCTGATGATAGGACATTTTGGAATGGAAAATACCATGGTAGTACTAGATAGGCATTTCTATTGTAAAAATATTCGACATGTTTTCAACAAGTATATCATTTCCTTCATTTCCTGTGCCATTTCCAGACCAATGACTAAGAAGAAAGGACTATACTATTATAAATAAAAGGTGTTCTATTTTCACCATACACAATATCTCAATATTTTCACTCAACCATAGGAAAAAATGCCACCCTTGAGCACCTTAACCTTGACATAAAGAATAATTACGGAAGAAAACCATAAAACCAATAACCAACCAAGGTAGAATGCCTCGCTCCAGAGATAGCTTACTAAGCAGAAATTCCGAACCATAACTAGGTAGAAATTCTAACCATAACCAAAGACCAAGTTACTATTGTAGTAGTTACATCTCTCCTCCAGTCATGCACACCACTTGTCCTTATGAAGTTGTGAGAGTGAGTGTGACGAATGAGCTCTAGCGCCCTCTTATTTATAGTTCTCCAAGTGACCCAACTGGTCTGAATTCTACTTCTGGAGGATAATAATTTAATATAAATTATTCTGTTTAGCCGACCTGTCTTCTGAGGTTATTTCCTAACCTTCTAGGGTTTCTCTTGCTTCCAAAAATATTATAGACTCATCAAAATTTACATATAGAGGTTAATAACTCCCACAACTACCATAATATCAATACTCCCTCCTAGATAGGGAGGTATTAAAGGAAATGATCTTGAGCACCAACAAACCATTCAATCGATAGCATCATCATAGCCAAACAATATATCTCATGATCATGTAGATCAACTTACGAGAAACATCACCACTATCAATATCATCTGATAGCATCAACTACATTATCTCTCAAGGCCATACTCCATCTGAGTAATCATGCATGATGTTGAGTAAGTCACTTACTCAAAAGAGTGATACCAGAACCATTCTTCTAATCTGGACGTGCATGCTAGAAGAATAGTTGTTCCAACAGATGTTGAAAGCACCGCAATGGGAAAGAAGGATCATTATTCTAATTTGTACCTACGTCCTAGAAGAATTTCAGTCCTCCAATATGGTAAAATCCACCCTATGGGCTACAAATACCATTCGTATAGGAATTTCAGTCTCAAACTATTTTCTAATCTAGTCATATGTACCATAGATATCAATCTCTACCCATATTCCTTAGAAAGTATTGGTCCCATGTCAACCACCATAATCAAGAAGTCATGTCCTTAAGAGGAATACTCTTTAACCTAATTGGGACAATAATTGTGCCTCGGTAAAATTACCAGTCGATGATACATCAACATTCTGTCAACCTATACCATTCTCCACAGGGAGAATGATTTTCCACCAGTAATTCATTCTACCAGGACTATTCTCTTCCAGGAGAATGTATGTGCATCAACACACTAACTATCCATCTATTTGTTAATCATCTCCAACACTAGTGGTACTCTCTATGGAAATTATATAGTCGTATACATCTTCTTCAATTCCATGCAACAAAACAAAACTGTGTCTATAGTAGTATACAACTACTATCCAATGGTACATAACTACTCCTAGTAGCAGACAACTACTAGTTAGTGACGCATAGTCACTACTAGTGGATCACATCCACCACAACAAAATATAACTATTTTCTAGAGACGTATAGTCTCCACAAGAATCATATCATTTGATATCAACCTACATCAACAATGTCATGATATAAAATGAGTCATATGGGCCATTATTTGACTCACATCTTTGAGATCTAGAAGAGAATATTCCCTCAAAAAGTTAAACATCAGCCATGGGTTGTCTGGACTATTCTTCCCAAGCATAGAAGAATAATTGTCCCTAATTTTTGAACCTGGACCATTCAAACTAACTCAAACATTCTCTCGGCATGATTCACAATGCAACATGGAGCGAATGAGTCTTCCGTAGGAAATTATTGTCCCTTATTGTTGAACCTGGACCATTCTTCCGACATGATTCATAGTGCAACATGGAGAGAGTGAGGTTGCCCTAGGGAATGACTTCCCTGCACCAACCTCCTACAAAAGACAATTCTACAAAACGTCTCACAACTATGAACTTCGAAAGAATGACTTCCCTAAGGGGAGTACCATTCTACTTGGCCACTTCTCAGAGTTATTTCCAAGGATAATGAATTTCCTATGTCATTCCCCCATACTGGAAACCAGGGGAATTGTTGTCTATGGTACATGAACAATCTGTCAGACCATGACTGTCCATTCTAGACCATTTTTTGAACTATCCATCAAAAATCTTGGACCACATTCCGAATTGGAAAGTGACTTCCCAACCTGGATCATTTTCCAAACTGGAAAATGATTGTCCATCAAGAATATTGGACCACTTTCTGGATTGCAAAGTGACTTCCCAACCTGTACCAGTTTCCAAACTGAAAAATCATTGTCCAGATATCAATAACATATCAGTGCTCCCTCTTAACCTAGGGATTAATCACTTCCCTTTCCAGTAAGGAAGTCATCTCTACAAGTCCATCTTGTCCCTTAAGTACATAACATTTTCATATTGGACGGAGGCTTTACCAAAATATCTACTATCTACTCATTAGTGGAGATAGAGTGGAGAACCACTTCTCCCCTATGGACTTTATCACGGAGAAAATAGTACTTTATCTCAATGTGATTTGACCTATCATGGAACACTGGGTTCTCTTAAAGCTTCACACAGCTCTAGTTATCAAAATATATCATGGTCGATTCTAGCACATGATTAAACAATCCAGAAACCATCTTACAGAGCCACACTTCTTCCGTACAAGAATCACAATCTACAATATACTTTGCTTCTACAGTGTTGAGTGCAACACACTTTTGTTTCATGTTATCCCATGATATCATGGAAAAGATCAAAATGAAACATATCTAAGAAGAACTTCTTATGTTATCTGCACTCCCTTCCCAATCTAAATCAATAAATCCATGCAACTATATATCATAACTCAAACATCCCATGAAGACATTTCAAGGAAAGCTTTGCAATTATTCAATTCTCATGGCTAGGTTCCAACTGGAACTATTTTCATAGAAAATCAAATATCCAGCTGAATATTCTCCAAATACATCAACAATCTATTCAATTTTTTATACATGGATGGGTCTACTAGATTAGAGTCTCTCAAATTCTTCAAATATGTCATCATGGGAGTTTTCCATAGATTTTCAATCCATTATCCCAGACTTTTGAAGGATTATTTCAATACACTTCCTCTATCATAGGAAGTTTTCACCATGCTTATACTGTACATGAGAAGCTTTGCACCAAGTTTCTTGAATCCATACAAGGCCTTCTTCCATATACATTCACGGGTCTCTTTCTGGTATACCTAGAAACCTTGAGGTTTCTCTACATATGCTTCTTCAATAATCATTTTGTTCAGAAGAATAGTATTTACATCAATTTGATGTAAAATACAAACCATGGATACTGAAAGAGATATAATGACTTAGGTAGAGGTATATATGGTTACTAGAACAAGATTTGATCATAGTCTTATCCCTCCTTCTCGGAGAACCCTCAATCCCTGAATCTCACCTTCTATCTATCAAAGATTCCATTTAAGTCTTCACAGATTCTTCAATTGACCATATCATTGGGGATTAGCTCCCTCTTAATCTCATCTTCATGTGTGAATGAGAAATATATATAATTTCCTTGTTTTATTCTAAGACTACATGCTTCTGTAATTCTACAATCAATTCCCTCTATATGAGAGAGTCCATGCTCTCATTTGCTGCACCTCTCTTTGCTTTATGCAAAGTGTCGTAGGTCTGTTATAGTTTCTGCTTAACTCGAAGTTGTTGCAAGCATTGTGTCATCCTTATAAACTTCTTCTATGACGACTTCCAAAAATATTTTTCATCAAAGTTTTGTCAACTTATTTCACAAGGGTACCTACCTAGAAGAAGACAAGAATAAAAATAAAGAACCAAGAAAATATGCTTTATTGATAGAAAACCGAGTTAGAGAATATGTTATCAAACTTATAATATATTGACTAAATTCATCTTATAACATTGACTAGAAGTTCATAATTCCATAACATTGAGAGATATATCAAGTCAAACCTGGAGAGTGTGTTGATCTTCTGAATGAATTGAATCCAAGATCACTGCTTTGGACAAGATCCTTTGTACATTCCCTACAAACACACTCATACTAATGATACAAATTAAAAGAACATGTAACGGTATATACCTTTGCTACCCAAATGTGACAGTAAACCTTAGAATGACTTTGTTGGACCAGAGGTTTAATTGTTAGAGTATTGGTAAACCTCATAATGTTCCTTTTAGTATATTTCTCTTGGGAACAACATACACTTTCTCCATGCTAGTTCTTTTGTCTTATTGACTGCCATGTTATGGGGTTCCTTCTCTTTTCCTACTTCAAACCGTGGTTTCATGATCTTTCCTTTAATGATATCCAATAATTTATTCTTGGCAACGATGAGGTCAATCTTTGTCTTACATGCTATGAAGTTAGAAACCTCTTCTAACTTGTTTTTTGACTTTTGAGAGTAATTCATGATTTCTTTTACTTGGTCAACCTTGGTCCACCACCAAGCTCGCCAAATCCACCGCCTTCCACCCCTAAACTAATGGCCAGACAGAGGTTGCCAATAGAATGATCGTGCATATATTGCATATGTACAACTACAAACGTTTGCACATATGGGATGATATTCTCCCCCATGTTCAACAAAACTACAAAAAATCCCTTCATAGTTTGACTGAACACAGTCCCTTTCACATGGGATTGGGATTTAAACCACTAGGTCCCATTGATGTCATATTTTCCCTTGCATCCACATAGGAAGAATCATCCCATGCTCAAGCTCGGGCCGATAAAGCCACCAATTTTATCGAATGGATTCAGCACATTCGACAACATTTCCATGATATTTTACTGAAATCCAATTCTTAGTACAAAAAACACCATGATCAATACCAGGTGCCACATAAGTTTCTGGTGGGAGACAATGTTTGGTTGCATTTGCAAAAAGAGCGCCTTACAGGACCCCATTAGAAGATTCATCCACTTAACTATTGAACTTAAACCATCACCAAGGTTGTGTGTGAATATGATTTTGATATAAATATTCCCCCCTTCCTTGGCCTGCACCCGGTATTCAACGTGGACCTCCTTCAGCCATACTTTCCACCATTATTGGACACATCAAAGATCATAGAGCAGTTGACACTGAAAAATCTTAGTGTTGAGTGAATGGAACAAGAAACCATTGATCATATTAGGGACACTCATATTAAGGGCACTCTCCAACAAAGGATCCAACATTATCGGTTTGTCAAAGTAGGGAAACTCATGCACAAAGGAAAGTGGCTCAGTCGGGGCCAAGTTCCACAGAAGTTTCCCCATCTGATGGGGGTGCTCAATGGAATGGATACCATTATTTAATAAGGAGGGAGGAATGATAAATGTTTATATCAGTGGCCACCCACCTATTCCATTGGCTCAAACAACAATTTCCATTTTGGCAATTTTTTACAGTTTGTTTGGTCCAAAACATCTGGGGCCATTTTCAGGCCCTAAATGACATTTTTTGGCCTCGTCGACATTTAGTATGTAGCTAGAGGTAGATGGTAGGTTGAATAGAATACATAATCCTCAGATATACCTTTCCAATTGTGTATTGAGCACCCCAAACATATATCATATGAAAAATTTACTCCCTCGGGAAGTGGACGTATCAACTACCCCCATCGGGGCCCACAAACCTTTTGGTGTTTCATCTCTTAGGGCTAGGGTTTTGGATGTTTAGGGTTTTATCATTTATGTTTTATGTTAAAAAATCTTTTAGAAACTCATTTTACTAATATAATAATATTCTTACAAATGAGCATAGTCATCACATCTCTTCTCAGAGATAAGCTACCACCATTAGAGCATGTTTGTTTTAGTTTGCAAGTTTACAGTTTCAACATATTCTCTTTATTAATAGAAGTCAATTTTTACTGTATATCTGTGGGTTATTTTTCGATACATATGTATGTCACTTCATTCCATTTATAAATCTAGATCATTCCAAGAGATCACTACTTAGTTTTTTAGTTTGCAAAGGGACTAAAAAGAACATAAATATAATGATAAGTATGTTTTTTTCTAAAGCATCAAGTGGGTACTAAGAAACTCCATGTGATCCAATAAGGCTTGAGGTTGAAACACGATCTTGTGTGCGTTACCAAACATTACAAGTTGAATAACATGGAACGTCTAATCCTTTAATATTGTTTCCTTTGACATACACAAAAATATATTTTTTACAAGAGATCAATGAGGCTCTAAAAATGATCAGTTACCTATCAATATCACAACCAACAATGAACAAGATCTAGAATACTCATTTTTTATATGTGACATTCTCAAAGAACACCAAATTTAGTGATCATAGTGAATGTATGGTGTTCAAAGAAGGTATGAAGTAAAAAACTACAAAAGAGTTGGAAGAAGCGGCATGAGCTAGATTTAACAAACATAACAAGATTGTTATGTGTGGAAGATATTGCTACTATGTCCACAAAATTATATCAAGTTTGTTTCCATCTACACTTTTACTGTTTCAACATGTTATCTTTATTAATAGAAGTCATGTTTTACTTTATATTTATGTGATTCTTTGATATACATTAATATTTCATTTCATTCCCCTCGTATGGGGTGCTAATGGAGCGCACACGTCGAGCACCGCCCATGTGACAACCGTGTGTCACTCCCTCCCACCTGCCTCGTGCCTTTAAGTTTAGCTCGCTCAAGGTAGGGATCCATTACTCTTAGTGCTCCCTGCTCTACCTTCACATCCTTTCAATAGACCAACACCTTCGTTCAACCTTTACTCTACACGTGCAGTCATTTATGGAACTTCACCAGCTCCCCGACCTATTTGAATTTCTTCGGATGGCTCATTCCTTCATGGTTGTTTTTCTCAGAGATCAACCTCTTGCCTAGCCTTTCCCTGTTCCTCTATTGTCCTCTCTTGGTCTGTTCCTGGCTCATTTTCACTCACCCAGTGTTTTGAAGATGCCCCGACTATGAGGGAAGTCTAAACGCGGGTTGAACTGGTAGCCAAACCGACCATGCTTGGTCTTCCATCCCCCACCTGCTCCATCCCTTTTATCCTCCTCCTCCTCGTCGGCCACCTTGTCCTTCTCCCTGGCACAGTCAACCCAAAATCCTGCTTCTCTCCCTCCCCTCTCTGCATCCCTTTCTAACAGAATGGAGGGGCTAGACTACTCAATGACTCATTGGATTACAACCTAGGAACTTCAAGAAATTTGGCCTCTTTTTCACACCCATGCCCTTTGGCTCATCCCAAATCTCTAGCCACCCATTCACTTCACACCCAGCCTCATCACACTCGATATCAGATCGATGGTCTGGAAGCCAGTCAAAATTTGCGTCAACAACCCCAATGTAGAGCTGACTCCAATGTTGATCCAGAATGTGAATGGAAAACATGCCTTGCACTATTGCAAAGCCTAGTATTCGACTTGCGTCAGGACATGAACGACCTCTGGTTTCACCTGGAGACCCTGGATGACAAATCATCTCAACTCCTGCATTTTATCTCCACAATACATGGTGCTCTTCACCTTCCAACAGAGGCAACCCAAGAAGCAGCAGCCCAAGCAACAACAAATTCGACACCAGCGTTGGCACCACCCCCTCACTCGAAACTTTGGTCCACGCAAATCTAGACCAAGAGGTGAAGCGGTTTCCATCGTAGCCGGAGGATGTCCAGAAGGAAGAGAACATGCCACCACAGCTGGAGGACTCCATACAACTGGACAAGACACCAGTCGAGGAGGAGTCACCTCTTCCCGGGGACCCAACATTTGGTGCCTTTTGCATGGTCGCGTGGCCGCACTGTAACCCATACCAGTGATTTGTCTGCTGCTTTGTTTTGTGCATGGCCACCTTTTTGGCCACCTCTCATGCATTTGTCTATGGTTATTATGGTTATGTTGTCTACACTTTGCATAGTTGTAATGACTACCATTAGGGGAAAAAATTTTGAACTCTATTTTTCATCAATAGCAATCTAATACTTTAGTTATGAAGTAGTTTGGTTGGCTGAGATGGTTTCCCCTTAGGGAATATCAGTGTTTACAGCTTGAAACCATAAAAAATTTGTGTACTCTTTGATTTTGATAGACTTTTATACAATCTTACTTATATATATATATATATATATTATTTCATTTCATTTATAAATATATATCATTACAAGAGATAAATACTTGGATTTTTAATTTGGAAAGGGACTAGAAAAAAAAAAATATAATGATATGTATGTTTTTTCTAAAGAATCAAGTGGGTACTAAGAAGTTCCAGGTGATCCAGTAGAGATTGAATTTGAACCACGATCTTATGTGTATTACCAAACATGCCAATTTGAATAAGATGGAATGTCTACTCCTTTAATATTGTTTCCTTCGACTTACACAAAAATCTATTTTTTAAAAGAGATCATTGAGGCTCTAAACAATCTCAATCACATATCAATATCACAGCCAACAATGAACAAGTTTTGAAATACTCATTTTTGATATGTGGCGTTTTAAAAGAATGCCAACTTTATTGATTGTAGTGAATATATGGTGTTGAAAATAGGTTTGAAGTCAAAAACTACAAAGGAGTTGGAATAAGCGATGTGAGCTAGAATGAATAAACATAAAAATATTGTAATGTGGGGAAGATATTGCTACGATGTCCACATAATTATATCAGAGCAATTTTCAAAAGGATTATTTGAGCATTATTTATGATCAAATAGAAAAAAACAGCGACTTCAATCCCAAGGTTCTGTTTCAAATTGAAATCTGTTGTAGAAAAAAACTATCTTTGTGATTGATAGGTATGCTAACACATGGGAAAAATATACGAGGTTTTGGTCATTTCTCCCTACTATTTGTACATATGATATAACAATTTACCATTACATCCCTTGCAAAGTGTGTGAAGGACCTTGAAGATCCACACATTGACATGTATGGTTATCTACCTTTTGAGAGTGGAAGTTCAAGACAACCACTTTCAAATGCATTACTTGACACCTATATTTACTCAAAATGTAGGGTACATGGATGATTTTCTATCTCATAGGAGATCAAAAAATAAAAATGTTTATGTAAAACCTCTTCCTTCACATTAATTGTTACATTTGGACAATGGAGTAAGTGATAACATGAATCATTGTCTTTTCATGTTTCTATCACTTTTATCTACACTTTGTGTCTTCATCACTATCGAGGTTGTGTTATTACTTGTGTGACACACCCATGAAGACATAGATGGAAGTTATGGAATAATTTCTTCAAACCTGAAACGTAAAGATAAATATTCTTTACCTGAAGAGATGGATACATATCACACAATTGAAGAAAAATGAGTGTTTCCAACTAAACTTATTGAAAGGATGTATGACTTCAAAAGTTTCCTTAATGGATACATCAAGGACAAAAAAATTCACTATTGGGACATATTACTGTCTCGTACTTCCAATTTCTTGTACTCAATGTTGTTCTAGTACTAAGGTACAAAGAATCCATTAGAGATATTGAGTGGTCAGAAGGAATTGAGCTGTGGAATATAGATGATGAAGGTAGACATAAATTTCCAATAGGAAAGCCATCTTTCTTATGTCCGAAAGAGAGTGATTTTTATTTAAAAGAACTAGTTGAAGGAATAACATCATACATAAAAATGTGAAAAGACACTATCGTCAATGACAATTCACCAACTCTTATGGAGGAATGGAAAAATAAAGCAGAATATTAGGAAATATTTCTTGACAAATTAGATGAAATCTACAATGATCATAAAATAGTAGATGGAATTGATATATCTTCTAAGGATTTCTGACCCAAGACAAGGAAAACTTTTTATGCTAACCAAAATGCACTCTATGTAATCTCAAGTATTATGGATGGGGATTTTGATAATGAGACAAAATAAACAATATATGTTGGACCCAAACACAACAAGCCAAAGCCAAAATTCAATCCCATGATTCCATGATTGATGTTGAGAAAGGAAATATGTTTCTAGTTAGTTCAAGAAAATAAGATTAAGGGAAGATGATTTAGATAGAAAAATCCACCTTACATATCTTCCATGATGATGAAAATAAGAATCTTGTTGAAAGTTGAGGATTTTCATAATTAAAGTTTAATTTAACTTCGATGAATTCATGTGACTATACTTTATAGAAATTACATGATAACATTCCATATTTAACTTTTCAATGTTTTTTTATATCAACATAACTTCTTTGATACTTTTCAATGCTTTGTTTAATATTATTCTTCCTTATCATTATTTATAAATATTTTTCATCATCATAATCATAATCTATAAATATTCATGGTCCATCATCTTCATAATCAGGCAGGGATACATATTCAATCACCATCATCTTCATCTATAAATATAAATATTCATTGTCCATCATCACCATGGTCCACCATCATCGTCATCCTCCAACCTTATACCCTGTCATCAACGTCATCATCCTCCAACCTTTCATCCTGTCATCATCATCGTCATCCTGCATTCTTCTTCATCATCGTCATCATTCATGGTCGAACCTTATCATTCATTTGCATTGAGCGCTCACATTTCGATACTGTAACGAAATTGCCGTCATCATCATCCGGTGCTATAACTATTCATGGTCGAACCTTTTCACCTCCACCTTACATTCAGCGCTCACATTTCCATACTGTAGCGAAATTGCCGAGTATTCGCCAAATAAGGCATTTTTCGTCCAGTATCCAATGGAGACCGACTATGTTCTCTGCACGAAGGGTGGGAACGGATATTCAAGCTATGTAAATAATCCATCTGTTCAGGTAATTCCATTATCGTGAGTTCGCATATATTAAAATTTCAAGTTGGACTAACCCATTTCAATGCAACGATGCTTGTGCAGTTAAAGATGGTTCTAGAGAATGTGCTCTCCATGAAGGGTGGAAACGGGGATTCGAGCTATGCTACTAATTCACTTCTTCAGGTAATTCAATTAAACTGCGTTCGCATATCTTATAATTTCAATTTGGACTAACCCATTTCATTGCAATGATGGTTGTGCAGTTAAAGATGGCTCTGGCCATTAAGCCCCTTCYGGAGCATTCGATTTACAAAACCGTAAGATCTGTCGKGGGGGTGAAGGAGKCAGATAACGTGTTTCGTATTGCAGATTTAGGGTGTGCAACGGGGATGAATACTCTTCTCGYAGTGGACACCATCGTCAGAGCTGTGAAATTAACTTCCATTCACCATTCCATGGGCGTGCCAGAGTTCCAGGTTTACTTCGCTGATCTCCCATCAAATGATTTTAATACATTGCTTCGGACGTTGCCTCCACTCGAAGGCGCAGATGGAATAACAGCAGCAGTGCTCGATGAAGATAAGCCTCCGGCGACTAGATCTTACTTCGCATCAGCAGTGTCGGGATCGCATTACGGACGCCTTTTCCCACGACAAACCCTCCATTTCTGCCATTCGTCCAACAGCCTGCACTGGCTCTCGCGAGTGAGTGAGATAGACATGACCCACTTACTCTGACAAAATCTAGTCATGAGATTAGGATGGCATACTAATCGATTTCAATTTCAGGTTCCTGCTAGCGTTGTGGACAGAAATTCTCTTGCTTGGAACAGCGGGCATGTGTACATATCCAGCGATGCAGTGGCCGTTGCCTACCTCAACCAATTCAGGCAAGACTTCGCATCATTTTTAGAAGCCCGAGCAGAGGAGATTGTTCACGGAGGATCCATGTTCATAGCGCTCTCAGGTCGTAGTTCTGGCGACATTAAGGAACAAGGCGGGGTAGGAGCTTTCGCTCGCCATTTGGAAGCAGCATTTGGGGAGCCAGTGAACGAGGTAAATTAGATAAGTCAATATAATATCTCAGAATTTCTTTTCAATATTATTCAATATGTCATCGATTTCGACTATCAGGGTTTGATTGAGAAGGAGAAACTGGACTCCTTTAACCTTACTGTGTACTCTCCAAGTCTGGAGGAGCTGCAGAGCATTGTTGAGACGGAGCAGTCGTTCGAAATAGAGAGCATAAAGCTTCTAAGTGGGTTTCCTTCGCTTCCATTAATGGAAGTTAGAGAAAGGGAAGAGGAGATGACTGCAAGAATCGTACGTAACTTTTACAGATCCGCGCTTGAGAATATTGTGGGAACTCACTTCGGGTGGGATAAGCATTTGTTGGATGAAATTTTCCGGAGGCTTGCAAACAAAGCCACTGCGGAATATGGAGAGTTCCCGCGCAATACGCTTAACGTAGCTGTTGTTTTTCTGGTTCGCAAAATAGCTTGATTCGATTCACTCTTTAGGTTAGCTTCCATGCACGTTATATAGGAATGTACGGTGAATAATATTTTTATGTCATTATAAGGAATTTTCTAAGTTGAATAATATATTTAGGTGTCCTATATTCATATTTATTATAAGGAATTTTCTAAGTTGAATAATATATTTAGGTGTCCTATATTCATATTTATTATAACATATTTATTATAAGGAATTTTCTAAGTTGAATAATATATTTAGATGTCCTATATTCATATTTATTATAAGGAATTTTCTAAGTTGAATAATATATTTAGGTGTCTTATATTCATATTTATTGGAAATGGGTATAATTCATGGTTTTTAATTTAAAATCTTAATAAGATTTAGTTATAATTTTAGTAGTATTCTTAAATAAATTAAATAAATAAGTGATTTATTTTTCATAACTTTTTTGTATTTATAAATGTATTAGTTAATCTGTGTACTTTTTAATATTTACTTAATCATATTAAAAAATTACTGTAAGACCATATTATTACCACTTTTAAATAATTAACATAGTTTAATATCTATATATATGTTTAAATAATTAATCTACACTATAAATTTTCTTGAGCCTGAACCTAAACCATGGATTTTGTAAGTTAACATTTTTACTATACTAATTAAAGGTTTTTTTTTTAAACTACACTGTAGTTTTACCAGCCTTAAGCCTTTTATTTTTTATAAGCAATTTCGCTAAGTAACGTTCGTACTCATTTTAATCAAAGGAAGATATGTGCAGCGAAGTAGTCTCATGGCTCGCTATTTGTATTTGGATATTTTGTTTTAAAAAACTCATATAAGCCTACCCAATCATTTGAGGTAAACATAAATGATAGATAATTTGAGATATTTACATAGTCAATATAACAGAATAATTATAAAAAGTTTACTTAAATTTTAAAAAATATAATTTATATATTAAAATTTTGTATAATAACATAGAAATGAATCTTTGGTTTAGTTGTTTCATGATTTTATTTTTCTCAATTCTTTCAAAATAATAATAATAGTTTGTTTAAAAATTTATTTATTCTAATTTTTTTATTGTAATAAAATTAAAAATATATGTACAAAAGTAAAATGAAAAAATCCATACTCAATATTTAAAGAACAATCTTCAAAATGAAAGCAAATTCTTCACAATCTATTATCTTCAAATCAAGGGAAGCAAAAAAATTTCATCTTTATCTAGTTAAAATAATTAAAAAAAAATAATAATTAAAAAATAATATTGTGTCATTATAATCTTGAATTGCAGAGTATAATGACACAATATTATTTTTATTTTAGTCTGGGTAATTTTATTACAGTCCAATTAACCATAAGCTAGAAAAATTCTTCCAAATATTTAATTCTATGATAATCAAAGTGTCCAAGCCATAAGCTAGAAATTTTTTTCCAAATATTTAATTTTATGATAATCAAAGTGTATGAAATCTCCAAATATATAATAAGCATATTTTCTCTATCTTCAAGATAGTGGAAAGTGACATTAATATACATTGTGTAATAATCATATATGTTGTGTCTTTAAGATAGTATAAAGAAAAAGGTTAACGGAGGCAGCTGGATGGTAAAGTCGTTCTTGCAATGAAAGTCAGGTCTTGTGCTCAAACTCGAGCAAGGACGTGGTCTAGTCGCGGAAAAAAACTTAACTGGGCCAAGCCCGCTTACCTTTTGGTCCCTGAGGTGTAGGACAGTCGGTGACAGAGTGTGCTTTTAAGGCACTCTGTGATGTTAAGTCGTCGGTTCAAAACCTGTGGGGACAAAAAATCTAGCCATGTTAAGGGTTGGTGTGGCTCAGGCCGGGTGTGATCCTCAGGTGATTTTGATGGCTTAGATGCCCCTGAGTCGCGGTTTCTTAGCCACAGGTTAGGCCCACATGTCATGGAAAAACTAACAAAAAAAAAAATATAGTGCAAAGCAAATATTATAGTACAACGTTGCTCTTTGGCCTTCATTGAAGTTCATTGAAGTGAAGGGACTATTGTTATTCCTGAATCATATTGTTTTTTCTCCCATATATGTTCATGTCACGAAAAGAAAACATGTAAGATGAAAATAGTTCAGGTTTTAGTGATACCTTTTTTTTCTTCATTTAATCCGATATGTAAGACTACTTTGTCTTCATTCATTATGAATTTACTATGAACTCAAAGGTCACGAAGCATACAGACAATAGATAGTTTTTTTTGTAGATATATCTCATATTGCATGTTTGTTATATATCATAAAGAAGTGGATCTCTAACTACACATTGTACAATATTGTTGTTAATGGTTTGAATTATAACATTCAGACAATGTTTATATTTAATATGGTATTTCTAATTACATTTAACACAATCAATCATTGCATCTTTTATTAGTGCACATGCCCATGTAGGAGAGTTACAAGATGAACATACATGATCAATTGGTGTTGAATATGCATTCAGTGTTGTCAGTGCACCTTCAACCTCTATATACATTACATAATGGAGTAAGATATATATATATATATATAAGTTTAAATACTCTTGTGTATGAAGTTTGTGAATTGTTTTTTTCCGGGGTTCCGTTATGAATGTTGATTGTGTTGTGCGAAATACCTTTTCTTTTTTGTATCTCTTCTTGGTTACGTTTTTAAATAACATCACTGGGAATTTTCCTATTTGCATTTGTTGCTCCATTGAAGAAATAAATGTTCATATGTTTCGAACAATTGAGAATGTTATATAAAATTTTATAGTTGTTATTTAAATGAATTTAATATATATTACAAAGTTAAAGATACAGGAATAAACATTGGAGATCGTAGCGTAAAATATCCTTGTCATTTTTTGCGTTCCCATCCTTTGTGTGCAACATGTACTACCATGCGAGGGTGACAAAAACTGTAATGGTTCCAATTGGGTACATGTCGGTATTATCTGCAAATCGTCTAATTGTTGTGTCTGATATCAAAGTGTATTATTTAAAAATTGGGGACAATGTTTCTACAAGACTCATCTAATGATATAATCTAATTGCAATCACCATGGTCATAGTTAATTTTTGGTAGAATTATAAAATTTGTAATAGATATTCCATTGGTAGGTAAAATATTTTGTTCATGCATTTGTATAAAGTGTGCATGGAAAATTAATGTAACTGTCATCATGCCATGCTCATCTGTCATATACAATTAATGTAACTATCGTCATGCCATGTTCATCTGTCATATCAACACAAAGTATTTTATGTGATCTATTCGCTTTGTCCAAATGTGTTGTACACAACCATTACGTCTCCGATGAACACTTCCAAAATCCTTCGGATATTCAAGTCCTCTGTCAATACAATATTTGGAGGGGTAAACTTGGGGCAATAAAAGGAGATTGTAGGAAATAAGTGATACGAAAACCACCTTCATTGTTTTTTTTTTAGATAATTTGAGAAATTACATGTTTATGTACATACCTTTCAATTTGATCATGTTGCATAATGATGGTTATTTTTCTTGTGTTTGCAATGTTAGTTGCATCGGTTATAGGTAATGGTAATTTAGACAATGGAATTTGATTTGTACTAAACATAATAGTTTGTGAATGACATTAGTAGATGTCTTTTGTGCTTTTTCATGTATAAAAGAAAGGGAGTTTATGAATGTTGAAAGAAAGACAATTTATGAATATTTACCTAGGAGACTGTTGTTGTTGTGGTGTTTGTGATGCATGACTACTAATTCTTCCCTAGCTTGTCTATGTTTTCCTGTATTGAACATTATAACATTGTGTATGAGACATATAAGATAGAGTAAGTAGTTTGACATACATAAGACAATTTGGTTTACATATGCACTTTGAATATATGTGTGTGTGTGTGTGTGTGTGTGTGTGTGTGTGTGTGAATAATTTACTAGTAATAAGATATTGGGTGGGTTATCATTATGATCATACCTTCTCTTTGAAGATTGTTCTTAGATTTCTTCTTCGATGTCGCTTATAGTTTCTTTTTTCTCGTGAGTTGTTCTTTTTCTTTTGATGTAAAGCTGGTATATAAAAGCAATATAGAATATAACATTATGAAATATAGAATAGTAACAAATGAAAATTGAAATGAAAATTGAAATGAAAATTAATAAAGTAAAAAAAAGTTGTAAATATATACCTTTTTTTCCTTCCATGTTTGTTATTGTCCTTATAATCTTCTCAAGCACGTATGGTTGCTTTGATGTATTCTACATTGAACAAAGAAATCAAGGAAAGTGTACAATTATGAAAATAGATTTTAGTAATATGCAAATGCATTGAAAGTTGCTAATGGACTTTTTTTATATTAGCAACATCTAACATCGATACTATACCAACCTTTTGTCATCTGTGAAATTATTTTTTTATTGAATACAAAAGAAAGGGGTTAGTAAATAATGCAACAAATATATGGAAATATCCTTTGGATCACTATGAATGAAATAAAAGTTTGTTAATATGTAATAAGAATATGGAAATATGATAATATGTAATATGATGTACACTTTTATGAACACAAATATACATATAAATAGATATTCATAACATAATAATTAATTAATAAACAATAACTATTAATAATGAAAGGACATGTCTCAGAGGACATGATAATTGGTTAAGGGCACCTGTGCGTGGGTATATTAACGAGCCCTCATTCTCAATTGTATATCATCTTATCTATTAATATTTTATACATTATTCCTACATGGATTATTATGTTATATTCCAAGTATTTTGGATAATTCTTGTGTAAGAGAACATTGTTCATCTCATTTGGTATCAGAGCTTTGTTTTTCTAATCATGACTTTTGGCTAGTCTCTTTATCAGACCTTGTCTAAACTGGCTTTTGGCCAACCATACTTCATTCAGAGTTTCTCTTATTTTTTTCAAAGTCATTGACCACAATGACTTTTTGTCATTTAAAAGTTTATGTAGAATAGACATTCCGCTGCCACTTTCAAAACAAAAAACAAATACAAAAAAAAGTATTATTCTATTGCAATAAGAATAAAAAAAAAAACATATTTGCTTGTCAAAACTGTGGAAGAAAGTGATTTTGGTGCTTACACTAGAGTATAAATAAAAAAAATAAACATACTGCAAAAACAAATTGGGAAAAAATTATTGTTAAAAAATATATATATATAAATTAGAACCAAGATTAAAAAAAATAAAAATGAAATAAAGAAATACATAAAAAGAGAATACATATAGGAAGCAAAATTTTTACAAAAAGAGAGAACATATCACAGAATTAAGGGGTGCATAGAGGTCATTATCTCTTGATCTTTGAACATCCCGAGATACATCTATTGTGGGAAGTGTCTCCACCATCGAGAAGTGATACTGAAGTGAATTACGTGTCAAGACTTATCTAAACGTCGCCAAGCGAGGAAAAGATTCCACTTTGAGAAGATTGTGTCGATTAGACTATAATCGAAGGGTTGGGATATAAACATATTTAAAATAGTTAAACCACAAGTAAAACCTCATATCAGAAGTCGCTCACTGGCATATATATTGCCTATTGTTAGTTGTCGAAAACTATAGTATGTAGTAATCTGTCTCTATTGCCTCGAAGAAGAGTATCTGCCACCTGTATAGTGATTTTGGAAGGGTTATATTAATCCAACAATCACACTGTAACATTCTGCGCTTGCGTGCACTGAGAGAACTTATTCTTTGAGGACACTTTCTTGCAACTGATCCGGATTATTATACTATTAGGTGTTTGATTATGATTATGAGGCATTATGGATATGATGACATGTTATTTTGTTGTATTGACATAGACAGGTTCTATTGACTCAGTTCTCCTGAGTGTGAAGGATTCTTGACCTCGAGGATGCAAAGGCATCGCTAAGACCCTTGGACTCTAGATCAAGTTAGGGAGTGGACTATTGGAATTTCATTATTGTATATATGATCTATGTGGATCTGATTAGATGTTATGATGATGGATTTTATTTCTGACATGATTCGTTGATGATGCAGATTGATGATAGCTTGTCGACTAGACTCACATGTGGAGTAGAGGAGTCACACATGACTACCAAAGACGTTGAGGGAGAGGTGTGGACAACAACCCTGCCACAACCTACTAGCAGTCTCGTCATGGCTCGAAGTGTAGGTTAATGATTACCTAGTTCAATAAGACCCAGGATGTCGTGAGGGAAGACTATGAAAATTGTTCACGATGATTCTAAGTCGCACACAATAAGGAAGGGGCCTTATTCCTTAGAGGCCTTTAGTCTCCCACAATATCACCTCGTGGACTATTGACTCCACGATTTTTTTATGACTACCAAGTCATTCAAGAGGCGAGTGGCACCCTTGGAGCACCTAGTGCGTCCTGAAGGGAATGTCACGTTGTTAACTAATAAATGAATAAAACTAGATGGCCTTAGAATGAATAATGTGATAAGAAAGATTTGAAAACAATTTCCCTAATAAAATGTCACTCAACCTAGGAAAATAAAATCTAGGTCTAAGTGATAGTTGTGGTAAAACTATATATAATACTAATAATCATCATTAAACATGTGATGAGAAGGGGGTAAGCAATTCAATTAATTTGTAAAAATAAAATTATTTTTGGGGATAAAATTAAAAAAAAGAGAGGAAATAATTGCTCTGTACATATGCTAATTAAAAATATACTAATTAAAAAGAAAAGGGGGAAAAAGGTAATTTTCTACACTTGCCAATTTGAGTTTTAGATAACAATGGAAAGAGGGAAATTTAAAAGAATTAGGAAACTAAGGGGAAAAGGGGGAAACATAAAGAGAAAGGGAAACATAAGGAAAAAGAAGAATGACTAACTTAGCAAGGAATCTTGCCTTTAAGAACTTTCTAAATTGAACTCAACTAGTAAATTAGTAAGGGGGTAAGTAATTAAAATGTGTAAGGGAATATGTGGACACCTAGGAGCGATTCTAGGAATGCTTTTAGGTGGGTGAGGGAAATAGGAGTAATTAAATAATTAATGAAATTAATTTCTAGTGCAACGAAGGGGATGGGTGACACATGTACGGGGAGGATTTTTCTGAATTAAATTATTGAACATTAAATTAAATGGGAAATCAGGAAAGAAATGACTTAGAAACTCTATATAAAGGAGGGAGGATGAGGGAGATGGATATCTTCTGTTATGCGTAACGTTACGCTGTAGAACTTTAGACTTGACTGAATTATCTTGTGGGAGTTGGGATACCCATCTCGGTGAGGAGTGCTAGCTCAACCTTGCGAGGCGAGCTAGGAGCTACTTGTTCTTGGGTTTAGTGTGCATGGACCCTTTGAGGATTAGAGGGCTAAGTGGGAAGAAGAGTACACCTAGCATTGGCTGGGAGGTACCAGTGAAGTCACATCGATCCACAAGCAGGAGTCGGATGGAGCGCACGGGACAACAACTCAGAGTGGTCAAATCAGGCTATGGTACGCTTGCTTTTATTTTGCATGGTAGATTATTATTGACCTTATGCCTTCATTTATGTACTTTTAACTGTGTAAAGAAGGTGTTTCAATTAGCATTTTAATTGATAACCTAAAATTAGCCATAGCCTTAAGCTCCCTTCTTGACTTGATTCCCTTGGCTTGCAATCCCTGAATGTTGTGAATGTCCTATTGGTTTTATTGATTGTTGTGAAGAGTTATTCTTTTTACTTCATCATCATCCCTATTTCATCAGTCTACACTTGAGCAGTCGGTCAGGAACTGAATCGACGGTCGCCACTTCGGTGCATAGAGACCTATAGATTGTAATGCTTTGTTTTTCTGTGCATGAATGGTGAGCGAAGGATGTTTTGCCCAGCTGTATACCCTACTGATTTTTCTAGGTTGAGTGATTTTCTTGCATCTCGATGCGATTAATTAACTCTGCGATTTATTTCTTGATGGCAAAGTTTTAATCTGTCTTGGGCCACTCTATACTGTGTTTTATTCTTTTATTATTGTATGATGGATGAATGTTATTACTCTTACTACTATGTTTTCCCCTGCATTTTACCTATGTTTTGATGGACGATTTACTTTTATCTTTTTAAACTGAAATTTTATTCCTTACAAACTGGTGATTTTTCGCTCTGCAAATTAATACATTGACTCTAAATTTTGTTTTGCAATTTCGTTATGTTTTAAGGCGAATTCACCATTGTTTGGACAACGATTTTCGTTGACTGTTATGACGACATTTTTATCAACCACATATTTACCAAGCATTCTCCACTAGTTGTTGTGCCTTTGTTTTTTTTTTTAAACCACGAATTGCAAGCGAATTCCATTATGGTACCCTGCGCTTTCTTTTGCATTTACATGAAAATGATCTATTTTATCATTAATAGCGATTTCTCCTCTTCAAATGGTTGCTTTTCGTTGGCAATTTTACTCGGTGTTTGTTCCTCCAAGAATTGTTTATCTGAGATACATCAAATAAATTCGACAGCATGCCTTCCAAAGAGAAGTTACCATTTTTCTTGCCTGCATTTGATTTTCCTTCAATGAATTTCTAATTTGCACTTTATACATGCGTTTCCATGTGACCACAATTTACCCAGGATCCATAAAAAAAATTGTTGTATCATTTAATAGTTGACTGACAACGAATTTCTAGACAACAATTTTATCACCAATCCGTTAGTGAATACCATTGTGTTAAGACAACATTTTTCCCCTTTTTTATTGACCATGAATTGTGATGGACCAGCGAATCTCTGCCTGGCCATATGTTTTTTTTATGTCTAGGAGTGCTCCGTGTTAAACCGAACGTTTCCATGCCCGGAGGGTTTCGTTCTTAATGTCTCAAAAATTCATTTTAAGGTCCAGGTGTTTGTATTCATTATCAGAGTGGTCTTATTTTCCTGACAACCACATTACCCCTTTGATTGATTGTGTCTTCATAGATAGCATACCTTGATAGTGTGTGTTTTTAATTACCTTTATGATATCGTTTTTAATATGTGTAGAACAACACATTTTTTACTGCATTTCCAACATGTTTAGAGTGCATTCTCAGTCTGAATTTTAGACAACGAGCACTCCTTTTTTTTTAGTGCGAATTTACCCTCACCACTATAGTACCATTGTGAAATAGATGCGTTATAACTTTACCCAGCGACCTCGTGGCACATTACCCAACCATACTTTAACCACGAATTTGATTGATACCTGTGTTTTCCATAAAATCCTCTACTTAATTGCGTTTTTATTTTCCCCAACGAATAGCACGTTTATTTCCTCTGTTTGGTTAGCGAATTAATATTGTGGTTGTTGACAGGGATTATGGTGGACGTAACAATTTTATTTCTCTCAGTGATATATTATAGCCAAATTTTAACTCTAAACAATGTATGACAACATGATTAATTGTAATATTGTTGTTTGAAATATCAACGTTTTTAATGTCTCACCATCTATTTATATGTAAGATATGCCTTAATAAATGTTGCCAACATATTTATATTTATAATTACTCTCAGCGTTGCCAACATTTTTATATCTATGGACAACATGTTTATTTTTCATATATAGCATATTTATACCTTTATTTATATAGATATCGTTATACCTTTAGACAACATCTTTTATACAATTAGACAGTGTTTTACAATCACCCTTCTTTTCAGTAATATATTTTCAAGCAGAAACATGTCTTGTCGTTGTTAGCAATCATTTTTAACTACAACAACCATTATCGATAAATACAGTATTACATCCTGCCAATATAGTGATATCTATAGAGATTATATAGATATCTAATCTAACATGTTCCTTTAGGCCGCAATCTTATCATTGTTTCAGTTTATAAGATAACATTTTGAGAAAAAAAAGGAGGGGGGTTTTATATTTTTTGAAGGGACATGTTTTCTTTTGTTCTGGTTAAAAAGGTAGCGATTTCCTTCTTAGAAATTTTACTTATCTGATATTGGGATTTGGAGGATAGATGCAATGAACTATTTTCTTTAATGACGACTATGTTATGATATACCGATGGAATATCTTGGAACTATCTGCATTAACATTTAACAATGATATATTATATATATTAACCATTATCCTTTTGCTAATGTTTATGGGTTATATATTAATATGGTTAATATACCACTATCTTGTATCACTAATTTTATTGGTCATATGTTAACCTTTATTTGTATTTCTTAAATATTGTGAAATAGTTGTATTAACCATTATCTTGTTTTAACCTTATCAACGATATTTCCACTATCCTTTATTGCTAGTTTTTTTTTAAAAGTTATGTACCTCAATAATTATATTCAAGGTGTGCAGATTTATTGTGTTGCACAAGGAAATTGTGGTGTTTCTTAAGTGTCTTAGTCATCTGGAAGACTTGTCTTAGGTGCTAGGGTTAGTCTCCAGGTGTTTAGATAGTCCTTGATATCGTAGCACATTGATTTTAGTTGGGGTTGAGGGTCCAGTCATGTTGTTGCGCCACGGTTGTTGTCACGCCCATCACCTAGCGACAAAATGATTCCTGATGAAGGGATCATTACAAGCCCTAAGGGATAGAGGTGAAGGATAACTTTGCCAGGGTCTATACTACCCATTGTGGGCATTGTTCGTTGTAGTTGTTTTGGCACTTAGGTTGAACACCTTCTTGCGTTTGGTTGTGTGCCATCGAGGTTCTAGTTAACTAAAAGTTGAGGTCATTGTGTTGGGATGGGGATGTTTTCCCTTAGCTTGTAGGCGTGGTAATATTTGTTTCGGGTGGGCATTTATTTCTCTTTGTTGTTTTACACATGTTTCGCCCAGTTTCTCTTATGCTAGTTGTTATCACTGAAATTTCATCCGCACAGGGTGACAAGAACTCCGCATCGTCAGCACAGAAAAACAGTCAGTCATGGCACAAGGATTAATCCCACAGCACAACAAAAGGGTCAAAACTATACAAAATGGCCAAAAAATTAAAAGGCGTTGTGCACCCACTGGGCGTGCGTACGCGCGCGTAATATCTTCGTACCTGGAGTGCATATGCGCGGCTGTGGGGTGAAAAACCCGCGCGCCTGCCAAACGACGCATTTATGAAGTTGGTCGGCCTCCCAACCACTAATGGATCGGCTCCCAAGTCGATTTGACATCAAATCTGAGCTCAATCTGCGTGGGGAGGCTGGTCAAAGACCTAATTGTGCCCTA
>ML817657.1:23715-80132 GCA_009831015.1 Picea engelmannii | reverse complement strand
GAGTGAATAAGCTTGGAGTTCTTTCATCCACATTTCATCTTTTCTTTGTAAGGAGAGCAATCAATTGAGGGCCTCAAGAGCCTTCCATTGGAGAGGGAAGGGACCCAAGTCCTCTTTCTCCATTGTGTATCTTTGGATTTCATATATCAGACCAGCTTATACATTGGTGATATTGGTCCATTGTCATGTGTTTTTATTTTTGTTTCTATGCTCATAGTTTTATTTAGTTTTTGTTTAATTCTTGTCAATAGCTTTGTTGTTTTCTTTTTAACCTTTTACCATACAGCTGTCGTGACTAGCAGAGCCCAACTAGGCATGTAAGCACTCACTTTTTGCTCATCAAACGACGAAAAGAGTGCAAACACTAGTGCGTGAAGTCATAATTATCTGTTAAATGTTCTACGAGCGTGGTGTTTGTCGTCAGATGTGTTTTTTAGCTGTAATCATTGTTGTCATCCTATTTAAAAATATATATATAATTTTTCACTTTCTGCTTCGCTTGTAATCGTAACGATGGGGACATTAAATATGGTATCAGAGATGATTCCACTCGCGACTTGGGATCATTACGACTTTCGTTGATTGATATTTGATTATAATGCTGCTAATTAAGTTGAATTATATTCATGCTGGTAATCATGGTTAGAGGATGCCGCAGAGTTAGACATCGGGGTGCTAGGGGAGGGGACACGATGCGTCCAATAACATCCACGCATGAGGGGTCTAACCCCTAGGGAGATGAACAAGTTGTCGATAAGGCATAGATAGTGGTGGGTGATGTGGTTGGGATGATGAGGTGTTTTCAGCACATGTCTGAGGCACTAATCATCCACTTAGACAGAGAGGAGGCCAGGGCATCGACACCCCCTGAGGGTCCACCGCACGCTTTGGTCGGTACTGATAGAATTCACCGCGAACTCGAGAAGGTCAAATTTCTTGAGTTATTTTGTGCCTCGAACGGTGCTGCCGCTGAGGCATGGTTGGAGAATATGGCGATGTGCTTTGCACTTCGCGACTATACCTTCAACATGAAGGTCTGCAGGGCGGTCTTTCAACTAAAGGGGAGCGGTCTTCTATGGTGGAAGATGCTCCTGCTGCAACTGGACATGGTCATCGAAGACATGTCATGGGAAGCATTCGAGGAAAAGTTTCGAGAGAGGTACCTTTCAGATGAATTCATTGAGTGTTAGCTCAACGCGTTCAACGCCTTACGAAAAGGAGTTCGTACGGTGCCCGAGTATAAGGCCTGTTTTATGCAGTTGCTTCAGTATGGTTCGCACCTTAATACCAAGAAACTTAAGGTCAACATATTCTTGTTTGGCCTTAACGTTAGCATATGTGCAAAGGTTAGAATTATGATGCCTCAAACCTTACATGATGTCATCTAGAAGGCCCTCATAGCATAAGATCTTATTAGTGGGGGTCGGAGTAGGACTCCAGTGAGATCGGTAGCATAGGTGTCATCCAGTGCACAACAACATCAGGCACCAGCTAGACATATGCCTAGATATCATCACCTCCAGAGACAATCCAATTTCACTACACCTCGCTGACCAACGCCTCAGCAGTGGACTCGTTACCGAGGACCATAGAATCAACTATAGCGTTGATCGCAATAACAAAAATTTAGGTCTGTTCAACAGAGCAAACCAGGATTCTTGGCTAGTGGGCCATCAAATTCTACTTTAGGTACCAGGAGTACTGGACCGAAGAAGGGGTGTTGGACTTGTGGGGAGCCACACTAACAATGTGATTTCCCAGTGGAGAGGACTAGAGCATCTGTATCAGCTAGACCCACTACCCTAGGATATTTGGGCAAGGCCCATCGGATTCATGCAGTGGTGAATAACCAATAGGTAGAGCACTAGTCGACTATGCTCGAGACGTCAGGCATCATTGCTGACCAGAACCTTAGTATTTTGATAGATCCCGGTGCTACCGACAGTCTCATTTCTGGTAAAGTGCTAAAAAGGATTAAGGTAAAGGCAGTCGAATAGGATGATTTTAGCTTTGGAGAGATGGTTTCAAGAACCAAACAAAAGGTTGAAGGAAAGGTTAAGGGTTGTACACTTAACCTGGGAGAGTTTGTCACCAGGTCCAACCTGTACGTAACAATATTCGGATATTATGATGTTGTGATTGGTATGGACTGGTTAGATCAATTTTAATATGAAATAGTTGATCTTGGTCGATGATGAGGGACCAAGACACGTGATTATAGGTCAGAACCAAGGATTTTTCTTGAGGTTTATTTCTTACTTGCAGTTATGGAAGAGCTTGCGCAAGGCATGTAAGATTTATGCGATCCTTTTGTTAAATGAAAAAGGAGTATCAGAATATCTATAACACCTTCCAGTGGTGAGAGAGTTTGCAGTTGTCTTCCTGGAGGAGTTACCTGGGATGCCACTAGAGAGGGAATTGGAGTTTATCCTAGATATAAAACTAGGGACTGAACCAATAGCGAGAATACCTTATCGTATGTCAACCTCGGAGTTACAGGAGTTGAGAATGAAACTGAAGGATTTGTTGGACCTGGGACTTATACATCTGATTATGTCACCATGGGGTGTGCCTGTTATCTTCATACGAAAGTAGGATAGATCGTGGAGACTCTGCATTGACTACCGTCAATTGAACAAGGAAACGATCAAGAATCAGTATCCACTGCCAAGGATTGATGATCTGTTCGATCAGATGAAGTGCACAACGATGTTTTCCAAGATCAATTTGCGATCAGGATATCACCAGTTACAGATCAAGGAGGATGATGTCCCTAAGACTGCCTTTAAGACAAGTTTTTGACATTACGAGGTTATTGTTTTACCATTTGGACTGACAAACGCCCAAGGGGTATTTATGAGTTTGAGGAACGTGGTGTTCCGCGAGTACTTGGACAAGTTCATCCAAGTATTCATTGATGATATTTTTATTTACTTTTGGATGATGGAGGAGTATGATGAGCACTTGTGCTTGGTACTACAATGTCTGCGAGAGCACAAATTGTATGGGAAATTGTCCAAATGCTCGTTCTATCAATTAAAGATTCACTAATTAGGGCATGTCATCTCTGGTGAAGGTATCGCTGTGGATCCAACAAAGGTTGAGGTGATTATGGAATGGCCTGCACCGACGAATGTCTTGGAAGTGTGTAGCTTCATGGGTTTAGCAGGATACTATCGATGATTCGTCGAGGCATTTTCGAAGATAGAAACTCTGATCACGAAATTGCAGAAGAAGAACAAGAAGTTTGTTTCAACCAAGAAATGCACGGAATCATTTCGGAGGCTCAAGCAGTTGTTGACAATGACACCAACACTAAAGGTCCCTGACATGGATGTGAAATTCTTGGTATGCATTGATGCATCCAAGGAAGTCCTAGGTGGAGTCTTGATGCAAGACGATCGAGTGATCACTTACATCTCGTGGAAACTGAAAAGGAATGAGGAGAACTATACGACACACAATTTGGAGTTGTTAGCCATTATATATGCCTTGAAGGTTTGGAGAAACTACCTTGTTGGACAAAAATTTGAACTAAAGATGGACCATTGTGGACTACAACACATCATTACACAAAGTGACCTGAACATGCGACAACGACGTTAGTCGGAATTGCTTAACAAGTATGATTTCTAGATTTCTTACATAAAAGGAACAATGAACCGCATGGTAGATACATTGAGTCAGAGACCACACATCTTTTCAGTGTTTCCTCTTCAGATGAATCTACATGAAAATATTCTAACTTTACAGTGCTACAATGACTGGTATAAAGATGTCGAGTATTTTATCGGACAAAATACAATGATGGTACCAAGATTTGAAGGATTTACGTTTGATGATGATGAATTATTGAGGTTTAAAAATTGGATTTACATACCACCGAATGATGAATTGAGGATTTTGATCCTAAACAAGGCTCATAGAGAAGTGTACATGGCCCACCTAGGAATCACGAAGATGAGGGCATACCTTAAACCCTTATTATCTTGGAAGGGAATGAAGGCAGACATAGTCAACTATGTGGCTAGATGTCTAGAATGTTAGTAGGTAAAGGATGAACAGAGTCATCCAATAGGATTACTACAGCCACACACTATTCCATAATCAAAATGGGAGTTTATTTCGATGTATTTCATTGTTGGATTGCCACTGATGGCAAGGAGACAAGACTTGATTTTTGTGGTAGTCGACACTCTAAGGAAGAGTACTCATTTTATTCATGTGTGTACAATGTATTAGGCACCTGACATAGCTAGAGTTTTCATCAGTGAGATTGTGAGGTTTCATGGTGTACCTAAGAGGACTATATCCGATCAAGGATCGATGTTTACTGCACGATTTTGGACTAGTTTCCAAGAGGCCTTGGGAACCCAACTTAACTTTAGTACTACGTATCACCCAGAGATTGATGGGAAAACCAAACGAATGAATGAGACCTTGGAAGACATGTTGAGCATGTACATGATGGACCAACATAAACATTGGGAAGAATTCTCCCCACTGGTAGAATTTGCTTATAACAATAGTTACCAAAGCACCATTAATATGGAACCTTTCGAGTTCCTTTATGGGCGACCATGTCAGACACCTCTGAGTTGAGATAGACTTGATGATAAGGTCCCGATGGGACCAAAATATATCCAAGAAATGGAATATCTAATGCAAACAATAAGAAAAAGTCTCAAAGTAGCGCAGGATTGACAAAAGAGTTATGTCCATGCGCACTGTGTCGACTGTAGTTACGAAGTGGATGATCGATTATTCTTGTAGGTAAAACTACATAAGAGTTCGATCAAGTTTGTAAAGGGAACTAAAATATCTCATAGGTTCATGGGACCTTTCAAGATTGTGGAGAGAAAGGGGCCTATGGCCTATCGACTAGCCTTACCTAATTCTTTGAGGTGTATGCATGATGTTTTTCTTATATTTATTTTGAGACATCATATTAGTGATCCTACACATGTTATTGAGATGATTTCCTTACAGGTATCAGATGAGGGGGCGCTCACAGCTGAGCCAATCCACATACTGGATCATTTCACTCGACAACTATGATGTCGAATCGTAGATCAGGTCAAGGTCTAGTGGGACAACTATAGTCGACACTCAGCGATCTGGGAGGACGCATATGATATGCGCCAACAATTTCCATTTTTGTTTGATAGATAGACTTTTGACACTATGATACACATTATTTTTGCACTTATATACTGTGAAAATTCAAGACGAAGTTTAGACGAAGAGGGGGTTTATGTAACATCCTGCCCTTATGCGCACTAAGAGAACTTATTCTTTAAGGACACTTGCTTGCAAGTCATCAAGATTATTATACTATTATGCCTTTGATTATGATTATGATGCATTATGTATATGATGACATGTTATTTTACTTTATTGACATAGACAGGTGCTATTGACCCGGTTCTCCTGAGTGTGCAAGATTCTTGAACTAGAGGATGCAAAGGCATCACTGAGACCCTTGGAATTTGGACCATGTCAAGGAGTGGACTATTGGGGTTTTATTGTTGTATATATGATCTATGTTCATCTGATTAGATGTTATGATTATGGATTTTTTTTATGACATGATTTGTTGATGATGCAGGTTAATGATAGCTTGTCAACCAAACTTACATGTGGAGTAGAGGGGTCACACATAACTACCAGAGACGTTGAGGGAGAGGTGTGGACAACAACCCTACCACAACCTACTAGCACTCTTGTCATGGCTTGAACTCTAGGTTAATGATTACCTAGTTTGATAAGACCCACGATGCCGTGAGGGAAGATTGCGACAGTCGCTCATGATGATTCTAAGGGGCACACAATAAGGTAGGGGCCTTATTCCTTAGAGGCCCTTAGTCTCCCATAAGATCACCTGATAGAGTATTGACTCCAGGGGTTTTCTATGACTACCAAGTCAGTAAAGAGGTGAGTGGCACCCTTGGAGCACGTAGTGCATCCTGTAGGGAATGTCGTGCAAGAAAAAGGAAAAGAGGTGAGTGGCACCCTTGGACCATGTAGTGTGTCCTGAAGGGCATGTCCCGCAAGGGAAACATAATGAGGCAAGTGGCACCCTTGGAGCACCTAGTGCATCCTGAAGGGCATGTCACGTTGTCAACTAATAAGAGAATAAGCCTAGATGGCCTTAGAACAAATAATGTGATAATAAATATTTTAAAAAAAATTCCCTAATAAAATGTTGCCTAGCCTAGGAAAATAAAATCTAGGTCTAAGTGATACTTTTGGTAAAATATATATATATATATATAAATATAAATAATAATAATAATAATAATAATAATCATTAAACATGTGACGAGAGGGGGGTAAGAAATTCAATTAATTTATAAAAATCAAATTACTTTGGGGGATTAAATTAAGAAAAAGAGGTAATAATTGTTTTGTATATATGCTAATTAAAAATTTATTAATTAAAAAGAAAAAGGGGAAAAAGGTAATTTTCTACACTTGCCAATTTGAGTTTTAGATAAAAAGGGAAAGAAGGAAATTTAAAAGAATTAGGAAACAAAGGGAAATAGGAGGAAACATAAAGAGAAAGGGAAACATAAGGAAAAAGTAGAATGACTAACTTAGCAAGGAATCTTGCTTTTAAGAACTTTCTAAATAGAACTTAACTAGTAAATTAGTAAAGGGGTAAGTCATTAAAATGTGTAAGGGAATATGGGGACACCTAGGAGAAATTCTAGGAATGATTTTAGGTGGGTGAGTGAAATATGAGTAATTAAATAATTAATGAAATTAATTTCTGGCGCAATGAACGGAATGGGTGACACATGTACTAGGAGGATTTTTCTGAATTAAATTATTGAACATTAAATTAAATGTGAAATTGGAAAATAAATGACTTAGAAAATATATACAAAGGAGGGAGGAGGAGGAGGATGGGTCTCTTCTGTTATGCGTAATGTTACGCAACAAAATTTTAGACTTGACTGACTTATCTTGTGGGAGTTGGGATACCCAGCTCGGTGAGGAGTGGTAGATTGGCCTTGCAAGGCGAGTTGGGAGGTAGTTGTTCGTGGGTTTAGTGTGTGTGGCCCCTTTGTGGATCAGGGGGATAAAGGGGAAGAAGAGTACTCCTAGCATTGGCTGGGAGGTACCGATGAAGTCACATCGGTTGGCAAGTAGGAGTCGGACGTAGAACGCGGGACAATGACTTAAAGCAGTCGACTTGGGATACGGTATGCTTTATTTTATTCTACATGGAAGATTATTATTGACCTTACGCCTTCATTTCTGTACTTTCAACTATGTAAAGAAGGTTTTTGAATTATCATTTTAATTGAGAACTTAAAATTCCCCATAACCTTAAGATCGTTGCTTGACCTGATTCCCTTGGCTTTCGATCCCTGAATGTTGTGACTGTCCTATTGGTTTTATTGATATTTTTGAAGAGTTGTTCTTTTTACTTCGTCCTCATCCCTAGTTCGTCAATCCATGCCTGAGCAGTCAACCAGGAGCCGAATCGACGGTCGTCACTTCGGTGCATAGCGACCTATAGATTCTAATGCCATGCTTTACTGTGCGTGGATGGTGAGTGAAGGATGTTTTTCCTAGATGTCTACCTTGTTGATTGTTCTAGGTTGAGTGATTGTTTTGCGCCTCAATGCAATTAATTAACTCTATGATTTATTGCTTGATGGCAAAGATTTACTCTACCTTTGGCCACTGTGGAATGCATGTTATTCTTTTATTACTATATGATGGGTGAATGCTATTACTCTTACTACTACATTTTTCCCCACGTTTTACCAATGTTTTGATGGACAAATTACTTATATCGTATCAATGAGATTTTTGTGGTGATGTTTTTCATTATTGTTCGGAAAAACCACAGTATTGTGAATGAATTGTCAAGGTTTTGGATCCAGATCAGGATCCATCTTCAGGACATAAATCTTGGATCATAGCCGAAGAGTGAAGAATAATATAAACAACAACTCTCTTCTTAATTTTAATCTAGAGGTTTTCAAGAGAACAAATTTAGTTAAGAGTTTCCCTTCCGTACAGGAAAATAATCTGATCAATGAGATTTCTGTGGTGAGGGTTTTCATCATTGTTTGGAAAAACCATAGTATTGCAAAAAAATTGTCGACGTTTCAAATCCAGATCAGGATCCATCTTCAGGACAAGAAGCCTTTATTATCACTGAAGAGAGAAGCGTACTATAAACAACAACTCTGTTCTTAATTTTAATCCAGCTATCTTTTTACTCTAGAATTTTAATCCTTACAAACTGGCTAATTTTCACTCTGCAAATTAATACATTGACTGTAATTTTTTTCTGCAATTTCGTTGTATTTTAAGGCGAGTTTACCATTGCTTGGACATCAATTTTCTTTGACTGTTGTGCCAACATTTTTGTCAACCACGGATTTACCAAGCATTCCCCACTGGTTGCTGTGCCTTAGTTTTTTTTTTTAAACCACAAACTTCCAGCAAATTCCATTATCGTACCCTGCGCTTTCTTTTTCATTTACATGACAACGATCTATGTTATCATTAACAACGATTTCTCCTCTGCAAATGATTTCTTTTCGTTGGCAATTTTACTCAGTGTTTGTTCCTCCATGATTTTTTTATCTGAGATACATCAAATAAATTCAACAGTGTGCCTTTCACAACGAAGTTACCCTTTTTCTTGAATGTGTTTGATTTTCCTTCTCGGCGTTTCTAATTTGCACTTTATAACTTCATTTCCATGTGACCACGATTTACCCAGGATAGATAAAAAAATTGTTTTATCATTTAATAGTTGACCGACAACGAATTTATAGACAACAATTTTATCACCAATCCATGAATGAATACCATTGTGTTAATACAACATTTTCCCCCCTTTTTATTGACCACGAATTATGATGGACTAGCGAATCTGTGCTTAGGCGTACATTTTTTTTTTTGTATCTGGGTGTTCCCAGTGTTAAACCCAACGTTTCCATGCCTAGGGAGTTTCATTCTTAATGTATGGGCAATTCATTTTAAGCTCTAGGCATTTGTATTTATTATCATAGTGGTCTTATTTTCCTAACAACCACATTACCTATTTGATTGATTGTGTCTTCCTAGATAGCATACCTTGACAACGTGTGTTTTTAATTGCCTTTATGACAACATTTTTAATACTTGTAGAACAACAAATTTTTGAATTGCGTTTTAGGAAAGTTAAGGGCTACATTTCCAACATGTTTAGAGTGCGTTCTCAGCCTAAATTTAAGACAACAAGTATTCCTTTTTTTTTTAGTGCAAATTTACCCTCACCATTGTAGTACCATTGTGAAATTGATAGTTTTGTTATCAATTTACCCAACAACCTCGTGGCACATTACCCAACCATGCTTGAACCACAAATTTGATTGATACCTGCATTTTCCATTAACCCCTCTTCTTAATTTCGTTTTTATTTTCCCCAACGAATAGTGTGTTTATTTCCTGAGTTTGGTTAGTGAATTAATATTGTGGTTGTTGACAGCGATTATGATGCACATAATAGTTTTATTTCTCGCAATGATATATTTTAGCCAAGTTTTATCTCTAAACAATGTGTGACATCATGGTTAATTGTAATATTGGTGTTTGAAATATCAGTGTTTTTAATGTCTCACTGTCTATTTATATGTAATATTTTCCTTAATAAATGTTGCTAGCATATTTGTATTTATAATTACTCTCAACATTGTTAGCGTCTTTATATCTATGGATAACATGTTTATTTTTCATAGATAGCATATTTATAACTTTATTTATATAGACATCGTTGTACCTTTAGACAACATCTTTTATATAGTTAGACAGTGTTTTATAGTCACCCTTCTTGTTAATAATATATTTTTAGGTAGCGACATGTCTTGTCGTTGTCAGCAATCATGTTTAACTACAACAACCATTATCGATAAATACAGTATTACATCCTGCCAGTATGGTGATATCTATATAGATTATATAGATAGCTAATTTAACATGTTCCTTTAGGTCACAATCTTATCATTGTTTCAGTTTATAAGATAACATTTTGAGAAAAAAAGGGAGGGGGGTTTTATGTTGTTTGAAGGGACATTTTCCTTTTGTTCTAGTTAAAAAGGTAGCGATTTCCTCCTTAGAAATTTTACTTATCTGATCTTGGGATTTGGAGGTGTTGGAGTCGCCCCTGTTTTTCTAGACCTTCACAAGTTTCATTCTTAATGATTGAAATCTAAAAATGGTTTTTCATTTTTTCTCGGAGATATTGATGATCTCTGAAGCTTGATCACGCGACCAGCGACGATTTTTCCCCTCTCAAAACAAGTCCTACCTGTCGTAAAATGTTTCCTCTTTCGTTCTACTTTGGGATCTCGCAGACCAGATACTATAGCTCATGCAGTTCACACGTCCTGAGTCATGAAACAACGAATTCATTTTAACTTTTCACTCAAAACAGTAACGAGGGTAAAGTTTTCCTCAACTCATGTTCAAACGTCGTCGGGGTTTTGCGCCTCGGCGATCTTCAAACCCAAAATTTTACTTTCATAACCTCGATAGCTGAGAATACGAGTTCCTTATTTGAGTAACTCATGTCAAGGTTAAGGGTAAAAACTAAACCATGGTAAAAGATTCTCTAGGCATTTCGCCACTCGACGTTGTCCTTCTTGAAAGTTTGATTATCTAAACCCCGAATCGTGAAGTCACGATGCAGTTATAACGTGATTAATTAATTACTTAATCCAAGATTATCATCCCTTTTAATTAAGTCATGTTATCGCGATCTCGCGGTTTCGCAGCTCGGCATGTAAATCTCCCAGAAATTTATCTTCGAAGCTCCGAGTTACGATATGGCGAATATAATAATCATAAAATTAATCAAGCCTCAAATCACGATTACCTTTAATTAAACCAAAATCGATCTTCGCAGTCTCGGGTGTTAGAGACTCAAAATGTTAAAGGAAAATCCCCGATATAGCGAATACCGAACCACTGTTAGCTGCGGTAAAACCGAATTAATAAATCTTAAATCAATGTATATCCCATGCTTTGATGTCTGCATGATTTACGAGGTAGCCTTTTCCTCCATGCGTGAACTGAGAGTTAAAACCGCTAAAATTTGTGACATCGATGAGGGAATAGGGTAAATCGATGTAAGATTGGATTTTTTATGACAGAATTTATTTCCAAATGTGATTTGACAAACTTGTTCTGAAAGGTACGGAGTTTTTTGAGTATATATCAGAGTTGTATTTCATTATGACAAATGCATTTTCATAGCGCACAGAGCTCACCACCTCTAAGTAAACTGACTTCTGTATGTATACGCAGTTCTATCGCAGAAGAGCTAAAACGCAAGCTTCAGCCATGGCTCCGCGAAAAGCAGCAAAGGCGAATGTTGAGGTTTCAAGACAAGGCTTAGACAATGTCTCTGATACTTCACCTCGAAGTATCAACTCGGTCCCGAATTGGTCATATGTTTCAGATATTCTGCAAGCAGAATTGGTGGATTATTCCGACGACTCGGATGACAACGAAAGAGATGATTTAACCACCAAGTACAAAATAGTTGTCCAGTCTGGAATGCACAGAGTAGAAACCAGACTGCGGTTGCTTCCATATTACGATATGGTCCGATGGGCATTGGACCACGTGGACATACCGACCAAAACTATCATGAATGAGCAAAGAGTCACCATCGGGACCTTTAGGCCGGAGCATCTGCAAACCATGTACAAGCTACCCGCTACATATGACCACACATATGGCATTGAGTTCTTGGAAGAATTCAAGGAGAAGGAATGAAAACAATATGATAAAACCATGTCCAGTTTGATAAAGGATTGGGTTTCAAACATTGTGAAGTTTAGAGCCGATAACCATGGCATATATTCAATTGCTTTGTTAGAACCGTAGTACAGATATGTGGCCATGATGACATGCTGGTTATATGGGAAAGAGGACACATCGCATTTTTTCCTTGCGTGGGTGCCTCTAATGTTTCCGGTCGCCGAAGGCTGTTCTTTTAACTGGGAAAAGATGCTTTCGGATAGCTTGACCAATTAGGTCACAGAGTATCGGGAACAGGAGAACGGGAAGGCGTCGTCATTTTTCATTTCCACGTACATTATGGATATAATTTGTTCTATGACACCATTTCCATTGATGAACTGGAGTTGGAATCCGGTCGAAGATGAACCCATACATGTATATCATGCAAAATTATGGGAAAACAAAGCAGAAAATTTTTCTTATGATATTTTTAATTGGGTAATGGCACCCCTGCACATCGCCATTTTTGGTCACCCGCCACCCCAGATCTCGGATAACATAGTAACAAATCTGAGCAGCATCGCAGACTGGTATGTAGAAGCTAAATTTTCCTACTTCAGAGTCTTTGGGGCTTCTGTTCCCCCACAAGCGCTGCCATTGTTCATTCCCGACATGCTGGCTTGTCGCGAGGTTGCCCAGCAAACGGTAATTAGCGGTGTGAGCAAAGAACTTAAAGGGTACTCTAAAAAGGTATGGTCATCATTTCCTATTCGTTTGAATTCTTATTCTTTATTAGATTTCAGGCATGCCAAAGCCGAGGTGGTAGCCCTGGAAGACCTAAATTTGGTCTCCATTGAATACAAGAAGCACGATCCACAGAGGGTCGTAAGAAATCATTTGGATAATTGCGGGCTCAAGAGATTTGAGCAGGAGAATTCACCCTCGGATGACATTTTCCGAGGAGCGAGGTCCTATGAAGAAATTCTATCCCAGATCCAATCCTTCGCACCCGAGGATAGAGTCGAGGTATTGAAATTCCAGGAACACCGACGTAGTTGTCTCCCCACTGTATTGTGAGGTGAGGGTCCAGGTAGTTCGGAGATAAAATAGAAGGATGTTGAAGGTTCTAAAGATGCAACCCCCAACAAAAGAAAACACCAGGATGAGGGGGAACAAACGCAGAATCCGGAAGTAGAGGAAAAAACTCCAGATCCGCCAAAGAAACAGAATCCAGAGACAAAGATAAAAACTCCAGAACCGCCAAAGAAACAAAATCCGGAGACCGAGATAAAGACTCCACAATAGCCAAAGAAGCAGAGTCGGTCGATACTCCAGGAAAATCTACGAAGCATATCGGAGAACATATCACATCAGTTACCCCCTTGCAGTCGACGTAGGGAAATATCGACGCAGGATGGATTTTCAATGAAGAACTGAGGCCATAAGAGTAGAAGAACTCCCTCCGAACGAGTTTTTCTTCGATAAAAAGAGAAAAGAAGTAGTGAAAAGGGAATTATATCAAGAAGGAGAGTCGACTGCAAAGAAATATAAAGTCATACCTGATGGAAAAAACAATAAAAATGAGCAATTCGCCACTGAGATAGTAGGGACACTAGGATCCTATGCCTCGGCGAATCAATTTTCAGTTGGGCTCCTAAAAAACCAACTTAAGAGAAAACATCGCCTAATTAGGACCCTTGAAGCCAGATTAGCCACAGCAACGGAAACTGCTAAAGATCAGGTGAGCATAGGAATGGAGTAGGCCAGGTTGGCTGATAAGAATGAGATAGAGATGCTCAAAACTAAGCTTGAGGGATGGTCGGATGCAGGCGAGCCAGTAGAGGAATTTGATTGAACAGCTGCAGGCCTGGGTAGAGATCACCAAGAGCAGAATGATAAACATCAGGATGTTCAAATCCCAGGTAATCGAGATTCGGAGTAGAGTCTCTGCGGTGTAACAAAATTTTCTCGCCAAGGTAGAAGCAATCCGTGACAACTGTTTATTGGTAAATCAGGTTTCCGAGAACTTATCGACCAGAGAGAGGGATGCCAGAGCGGCTTGGGTCGCCTTCCAGGAGGCGGTGATAGCTACGAACAATAGGGTTTCGACAGGTACTCCCAGGCTCACCATTTCAGAATAAACTAGAGGAAATATTATGTTAAAGGAATGGGAGCATAACATCGCCGAAGGAAAACAACAAGCCCAAAAGATAACCAACTCATTGGAGGAGGCCTTTAAATCTATAGATGGCAAGCTATTGGGCATTGACAACAGGTGTGATGCTGAGACACTAATGTAAATGAATGTGGAATAGATCTCGCTTGATCTGAAGGATAAAGAAGAAAGAGATTCGGCCAATATCTCTCAGATGACTATGGTGGACATAGTCCAAGTGGATAAATGCATGATCAAACCCAGCGTGCAATTATGCGCCATCGACATCATCAACAGACAAATGGAGGATAGGCTGCAACAGTTAACCCGAGAATGTTACTTCTTCAAAGCCAGTTGTCAAGCAGAACCATCGCGGCTAATATCTCAGCTGGTGGAAAGATGTATCGCCTGTACCGAGCTCGCGCAACGACAAACATCTGGCACCAAGTGAGGATAGAGTAGGAGAAATGGAGCGATTGCACTCCTCCCTGTCATAACCGAAATTTTGTGACCATTGAGATTCTACCTTATTTGTAAAATTGTATAAATATATCACAGAAAGAAGTAAACAAGGCTGGACCTTTTTGTGTCGTTTGTAATAGAGTTTTTTTACATTTGAGAGTTAATACAAGTGGATCTGAAGATTCTCAATTCCGTCACTACTGTATTACAAGTTTTCTTCCTGTATCTCATTTTTTCATTTCATTTCATATTCTTAACTGATGTGCTTTGTTGTAATTTAGTACGACCACTACTATAGCGAATGAATTTTGGTTTTCTGCAATTGTTTACTATTTTTCCTCTGTACCAGCTATCAGCGGGTGTAAGACCAGTCTGCATTTTCAGGATTCTACATATATTCTCTGCTACATCGGTTAATTCCTTACATTTTTCCTCCCCTATTTATGTGTGATACTCTCCCTTGATAGGAGCCTTACACCATAGACAGTCAAGTGTTTTTTCTCCCATCTCACACTTTTATTTAAATATAATACAGATACGGGAACGAGCCTTTGATTTGCATCCATATTTTATTTCTAAAACCGTAAATTCTCTTTTATATGACCAAATTGAGACAACACTTAATCCCTCTCTGAAGTTTTTTCCATTTTTTACTGTTCCTCCATGATTTTCCCGGTACCAACACTGCCTAACATCGAACCTAGATTATCGAACCAAACACACATTTCCTTAAACCTCTTTGACACAATTCTTAAGATGGAAACTAACCGGGCTGAACTTGAACGATCATGGGCAGCCATTGAATAAGACATAACTATCCAGGAATAGTTGGAAGCCAGACAACGCCAAAGAAGAAATCTTCCTTAGTTTCCTTTCTCGAAGTTGACGTTCCTTCCTTCTACACCTTTTACCCACTTTCGGATGCATTGACACTGTACTTCTAAGACTTAAGTACAGGCTCAGGACCAACATCTTTCTGGAGCCGTTGCAGGGGACCAAATTTATGAATTCTTTTTCCCTGGGAAAACGACAATTGTTTTTCATTGAAAGTGTTACCATTTGATAGTGAACAAAGAGTACACACCTTTTCAGGCTTTCTAAATCTTTCACTTGCTGACTCCACAAATAATAAGCTGGCATCTAGTTGAAGGAATACCAGACAAAACCCGGATGGTAAGCATATTACGCCCGTTACCGATCCCGAAAAGATTTTAAAAGCGAGAGGCTCTCTCAAGCCAACCACTACAGTTTATAGGCTTAAAGCCCCACCACTAAAGACTAAAAGTTATTCTAAACCCTCAACTTCGTTCAATCCTCTCTTTGATACTAAAGTTTCAACGCCAAAATGCTCTGAAATTATGAGTGATATCCATCTGATAGTCCCATTAGTACACAAAGGAAAGGACCCTATTGAAAGTTCGTCGGATTTTGACGTACCATATTTTCTTCAGTTGAATTTCCCGACTTCGCCAAATTCTGAAGAGTGTGTTACACACTCGATTTCCACACCCATCGGTTCTCCCGATTTCATCTCTTGCAAATCCGAGGAACCGAGTCCTCGCGTCCCTTATCTTTCCTCGTTGTATTTCCCTCTTCGCGAAGAAAACAAAGAGTCACTTTTAATTTTCCAAAACCCCCTTTATAACTTTCCACAAACAACGATGGCAGCCGCCGGAGGAGGAGGTGGAGGGTTTATAGCAGGAGGCAGAGGGTTTATCGGAGGAGGAGGGGGAGGAGCCCCTCTAGGAGGAGCTAGAGGCCAAGGGCCTGCTCTCCCTCCCAGAGTGTTTGTGAAAGTTCCATCTAGATACGCTCCATTAGTATTGCCCATCCCTCTACACGATCTTCCAAAAAATTACATAAAAAATTTACCGAAATTCACTGGGGAAGGGGATCTGACTGCGGCCAAACATATTAATTTTTTCGACCAATTCGCAGATATCTTCGGTATCGAGCATGAGGGCGTATATTCGAGACTCCTTGTCCAAACCTTTGAAGGTCAGGTCTGAACTTGGTTTTGGAGCCTACCCGCAGCTTCTATCTTGTCTTATGACGCTTTGGAAGATGCTTTCCTCAGACAATGGGGCGAGAGAAAAGACCATCTCTATTATTTAACTGAATTTGGTTCTTTGAGGAAAAAGAAATCAGAAACAGTCATGGAATTCATTCAGATATTCAACAAACTGTACAATAAAATCCCAACCGAGGTTAAACCATCCCAACCCGCGGCCAACGTGACTTTCGCCGAAGCTTTCGAGCCATATTTTGCACTCCTTTTGTGAGAGCGAAGGGGAGCCACCTTAAACCTAATGCAGGATGATGTGGTATAAATAGAGTCTAATATGATGGCTTCAGGTAATCTTAAAGCTAGATTGGAGATTGGAAACCGAGAGACCAAACGCTTTAGAGAACAAGCAGGTCCTTCAGGGTCAAACAGATCTGCAGATGATAGGGTGGATGATATGGCCAGAGTGATTAAAGAACTGTCAAATAAAATATCCAGAATGGAACTCGAATAGGCCAAAGCTGACTCTTACCACAAAAATGATTTCAAGAGGAACCCAAACCCCCCGAGCCAACAAAGACAAATAAAAAATGAAGATCAAAAAATACAAGCTCCCTTAAAGAACGAAAATTTTATAGGAGCAAACGATTTTCAAGACTTCGGAGGTTCGGATAATGATGTCACAAACTTCAGTGATGACTGTACTCAACCATATCTGAATCGAGAAGACTATGAAAAATAACTAAACACGCCACAACCATCGAATAAGGGTGAAGAAGGTGATCACACTGATCTCTATGAATCTCAACCAGAAACTGAGATGATAATGGTTGACTTTCAACCAAAGTACAACCTAAGATCTAAGAGTAAGCCCACCTCAACTACTCAACCCAAGAAAATATTTCCAAGAGGTCAAGCTTATGAGCCTCCTTTGGAAGAGACCTTATTACCCAACAACAAAACTAAAGTAGTAAGCACTCAAGAGTCTGAAGTGAAAAAAGTTGAAACGCAAACACAAGAAACCGAACTAGTAAATAAAGTTACGTCTTCAACCAGGATCATGAGTGATAAAGCGGTCCAGACAAAGAAGTCGGAAAGGAAGGAATCAAAAGTCTCAACAAAAGAAACAGATAGGGTGAGCGGAGCTTTTAGTTTCGAAAATGAAATAAATAAAAGTAAGATACCAATCCCTTTGGTAGAATTAGCGAAAAACCTCGTTTATCGCAGACAAATTACCAGAGCGATGGGTGTCTCTGAGCTAGAAAGTCAGTTTGATATTTTAAATTTAGAAGATGACAAACCTAACATCACTTTTGGTCCCCATTTTAAAGGGGCCAAAGAAACCATTGCTCCCTTTATATCACTCTGAATGTGTATGATCAGTTGCTATATAATTGCATGTTAGACTCTGGAGCCTCCCATAACGTTATGCCCAAGATTATAATGGACAGGTTGGGTCTCGAGATCACAAGAACTTATGGAGATCTATACTCTTTTGACTCAATAAGGGTTAAGTGTTTGGGGATGATAAAATATCTGGTAGTTACCCTTTCCCAGGTCCCGGTTAAGAGTATCTTGATGGATGTGGTTATCGCGGATATTCCCCTTAAGTATGGCATGTTGTTATCTAGGTCATGGGGAGCCAATTTGGGGGGTTCTCTTCAGTTGGACATGACGTATGCCACAATCCTTATGTTCGGTGGTCAGTTCACTCGGTTGTACAGAGAAACAAGATTAGCATATACAATCAGTGACCTGCAAAACCCAAATAATTTCCTTATTTGTATCGCAGACCAAGATCTGGGAAATTGCATTTTGTCTTTTGATGATGGTTTAGATGGTTGCTCGAAAGAAATCGAATTGGAACGAGAGGAGTCAAGTCACATGACAGAAGATCTGTGTAATACTGGTGTCTGGAAAATGTATTTTGATGACGCTTTGTCTTCTGAAGGGGCAGGTGTTGGAGTGCCTTTAGTAGCTCCCGAAGGTAAGTTCATTGTTCCTTTCTCTTACCGACTGCAGTGGGACATAGATTACACTAACAACGTATGTGAATATGAAGCATTGATCTTGGGATTAGAAGCTGCCAAGAAGCTAAATATAAGTAACTTGGAGGTATATGGTGATGCAGAGTTAATAGTCAAACAAATAAACCGACAGTACCTAGCCAAGCATCCCAGACTAAGAACATATAGAAATTGTGCCTGGGATCTCATGGAAAAAATTTTCTCATCGGTAAAGGTCCATTTTATCCCTCGCGCATAAAATTTACATGTTGACGCATTGGCGAAAGCAGCTTCAACCTGTTCTCCTCCCACAACTTTCAAATTGAAGTATCACATTGAAATCAGATACAAACCCTCGATACCAGACAATATCCGACACTGGCAGATCTTTGAATATGACAAACAAATTAAGAAATTCCTTGCAGCAGTGGGCGAATTCTCTGAAACTCATGCTGACCAAGAAAATCAAAATGACTCGATGTGGATCATGCAATAAGGGGAAGACCCTGAAACCTTCCGAGAAAAAATTGCGGATCATCGTATGCCGGTCCTTAAAAACAATCATATTCCGAAAGGATTGATTCCTTTGGAAAGACTTTTTGATCAGAACGATGTACTTGTAAAATCCACTTTGCAGCCCCAACCAAAAGAAGTGGAGGACTGTGATATAGGAACTGAAAAAGAATCCAGGGTGGTAAAAATATCCAAGTTCCTCCCTCCCAAAGAGAAAGTTAAGTATAAAGACCTACTCAGACAATATAAGGATGTTTTCGCCTGGTCCTATGATGAGTTGAGAATGTATGATACTTCCATAATTGATCAAAAGATACCTTTGAAGCCTAGGGTCAAACCTTTTAGGGAAAAGCTTAGGCAAATTAACCCCATTTTGTTACCTTTGATCGAAAAAGAAGTTAAAAAACTTTTTGACGTGAAAATAATCGTACCTCTGAGATACTCGGACTGGGTAGAAAACCTAGTCCCGGCCAGGAAAAAGAGTGGGGAAATCAGGCTGTGTGTGGATTTCTGAAACTTAAATAAGTCATCTCTCAAGGACAATTATCTGCTGCCCAAAATGGACCATGTGTTAGAAAAGGTTGTTGGAGCTAACCGAATGTCTATGATAGATGGGTTCTCTGGTTATAATCAAATCACTATGAATGAACAAGACAAGGAAAAAACTGTTTTCACTACACCATGGGGTACGTTCATGTATGACAAAATGCCTTTTGGTTTGATGAATGCAGGGGCCACTTTCCAGCGAGCTATGGACATCACTTTCGTGGGAGAAAGGGACAAGTTCATAGTCATTTACCTCGACGATTTGATGGTTTTCTCTAAAACTGATGAGGAACACTTGATGCGTCTCAAACAGACTTTCGAAAAGTGTCGCAAGTTTGGCCTATTTTTGAACCCAAAGAAATCACATTTCGCTATGCGGGAAGGTAAGCTTTTGGGCCATGTCGTATCTAGGGATGGAATCAGGATTGATCGTAAGAGGATTGAAGAAATAGACACTATAAATATTCCCAGAAATATAAAAGAGATTCAATCGTTCTTAGGAAAGATAAAAATTTTACGAAGGTTTATCCCCAATTTCGTTGAGATTGTCAAATTGATCATAGCAATGTTGAAGAAGGATATCGGAGTAAATTAGACAACCGAGGCTAGAGCATCATTCACGCATGTTAAGAAAGTCATAAGTGAAGCACCTGTGTTAGCAAGTCTAGATTATCTAAAAGATTTTCTTATTTTCTCATTTTCCTCTAAACATACTATTGCCATGCTGCTCCTACAGAAGAATGAAGAAGGATTCGAACAACCGATAGCATTTTTCAGCAAAATCCTTAGAGACGCAGAACTGAAGTATGACATAATAGAAAAACAAGCATACACAATGTAAAAGCATTAAAGTCATTTAGAACCTATGTGCTACATTAAAAAATAATCGCGTACGTGCCTACCAGTTCTGTGAAAGATATATTGGTACAGCCAGACAGTGACAGAAAAAGAGGTCAATGGCTCGCTAAAATCCAAGAATTTGATCTGGAAGTTAAACCTACCAAATTGATAAAAGGGCAAGGCCTGGCAAAACTCTTAGCTGAGTCAAATTTCAGAGCCCTTGATATCAATTTCCTGCAGGAAGGTGGCGAAGACACAGACCTAAACGAGCTGGATAAAGAAACAAGTCCAACCTAGATCGAAGAAAAGTTCTTATCATCGGGCTGGTACAAAGACATAGTGTCATACCTACTAAACCTAAAATGCCCAGACAAACTATCACCATCTAAATGCAGAACCTTAAAACTCCATGCAGTCAAATATTGTATCCCCGAAAGTCATCTCTATTGGAAGGATCCACTCAGTGCCTGTTAGTCTGTTTAGTTGAATCAGAAACTTAGTGGGTTATAGACGAAATTCATGAAGGAGTCTATGGGGGGCATCATGCATGGAGAGCTATGGATTACAAGATCTTGAGGGTTGGGTACTACTGGCCTAAACTCTTTTTAGACGTCAATGTCAAAGTGCGTGCCTGCAACCCTTGTCAACTATTCGCAGGAAAACAGAAGCTCTCGGCACTGCCTCTAGTTCCAGTCAAAGCTGAATCCCCATTTCAACGATGGGGTTTAGATTTCATAGGCGAGATTAATCCCCATTCCAGTGCTCAACATAAGTGGATCTTAACAGCTACAAATTATTTTACTAAGTGGGTGGAAGCCATTCCAACCAAAAGGGCAATATACTCGGTGGTGATCGATTTCTTGGAAGATAATATTTTGTCCAGATTCGGTTGCCCCCGAAAGACAGTTACTGACAATGCCCAGGCCTTTAAATCTATGGCTATGATCAACTTTTGTCATAAGTATAACATCGTCCTTGGCCATTCCACAACATATTACCCCCATAAGAATGGATTGGCCGAATCATCTAACAAGATCCTGGTAAACATAATCAAGAAAGTACTGGATGAAAATAAAAGGTCTTGGAATGTGCACTTAAAATACGCATTATGGGCAAACCGCATCAGCACTAAAAGGTCTATCGGCATTTCACTGTTTCAAATGGTCTATGGGATAGATGTTGTTCTACCTATAAACCTAGCACTACCATTGATGAAGTTATGGAAGGATCAAAATGAAGAACCCAATCATGTAACCAGGAGAATTAATCAGCTGATTGAGGTTCAACAGCATAGAGTTGAAGTTGATGAAAAGATGCAGAAGTACCAAGATGATATGAAAGCATTGTTCGACCGCAAGGCAAAGGATAGGGAATTTCTTCCAGGTGATTTAGTGCTAAGATGGGATGCAAGAAAGGAGGAAGCAGTGAAGCATAGTAAATTTGACCACCTCTGGTATGGACCATTCAGGGTCTTGGCTCTGGAAGGGAAAAATTCCTTCCTACTGGAAAATATAGATGAAGAAGTCCTCAACGCCCCTATCAACGGGCAGTATCTAAAGCACTACATGATGTAACAGTCGCCAAAAAAAAAAAAAAAATTAAATAAAATAAAATAAATAAATAAATAAATAATAATAACAATAATAATAACAATAATAATAATAAATTTTTTGTGTACATATACGCATTTTCATTTAAACATTGCTTTTGATTTTCTGTTTTTTTCATTCATGAACTTTCAACACATTTCGGATAAGATTTGTATTTGTCTGTTACAGGATTCCAGCTGCATACAAAACGAGCAGGAGGAGTAAACTGAAAGTCGGTGTCGGAAATCAATCGGCATAAACAGGTGATACCTAAAGTAGTTTCATATTGCGCAAAGAAAGTAAAATGAAAAGGTAAAGATGAGATTTCTCAAAGGACATGTTATAAAGGACTGTTCAAAAGAAAACCAAGGTAACACCATCCAAATTGCAATAACAACTGAACTGATAGATAACAGAGTTGTTTCTTGGTGTGATAATATCTAAAAAATTTAAGGCACTTTAAGATTCTCCCAATCTAAAAGTAGTCAGTCAAAGTAAATTATCCCCAAAAATACCTACAAGAGTCAGTCTTGAATTGTTTCGCCTCTGTATTTTCAATCAGTAAGTCGCTACTTGGCATCCTTTCTATCTTCGTGTTTAACTTTTGACTTTCAACAAGTCACCATCTTTCCTTTCCATATACAAAGGGATAAAAGTTTTTCGTTTCAACCTCAAGCGTTTCAAAATAGATTTTGGAAAGAAAGTGGGTCTTCACAATGACTCGATCCCCTGCTGAGCGAAGAAACGTTTAGAGTGATCCTGACTTTCCTAGGTTTTTCAACGGCATCGAAGGATTGAAGCTTGCTCAAATGGAATGCCCTTAAAAGTTATTTTCCTTTTTCTCCCTAAGAACGAAGATGTTGTGAAGGTCAAGGGAAGGTTGGTACTGAGTAATCAAAATAAGTTGATAGACCTATAATGCAAAATATTACACATAGATCAGCCCTGATACAAACCGATTGCCCCCATCTTCGCACTCTAAAAAGTAAAATATAAGATAGGTGGTGAAAGGAAATTCAGAAATGATTGCCCCCACCTAGTCCAAGAGAGGATGAAAGAAAATTCAGAAATGATTGCCCTCATCTCAAGATTTAAATGCATAAATATATTCCGAAGTGGTGAAAGGAAATTCAGTAAAAAAGGGGCCAGATAACTTCACCAGGGTACTGAACAGGCTCGCTGGCAGTGAAGCAATGTCTGAGATATCTGTAAGGTTGTTATACATGAATATCACTCTACTATGGTAACCAATGCTTTTAAAACCTGATCCACATCCCAAATTCAAACGGGAATCCCCAATTAAAAACATGTAATCTTATTCCTTAGTGCAAGCCGATAGCCACAAGATCTATTGGGTCTCCTAGGAGTGCTTAGATTGTCTTAAAACACACCTGAGTTTAGTAGCGGGAAAGGGAAAATTGTGAAAGGGACTACAACTATGTTTAAAAAGAATATCTGATTTTGTAAAAGCTTTTTGCGGTAAAGAACGAAGTCTTTTTCCCCCTCTCGTACCCTCTTCTCGGGAACCTTTTCTCTTGATTGAGATTTTGACTCCATTTACCCAATATTGGCACGTGGTCTACTATTTTTCCCACCTCATAGGAAGGTGGGATCCCTCGTTGGAGCCTATGTTGGAGCCGCCCTTATTTTTCTAGCCCTTCACAAGCTTCATTCTTAATGCTTGAAATCTAAAAATGGTTTTTCATTTTTTCTCGAAGATATTGATGATCTCTGAAGCTTGATCATGCGACCAGCGATGATTTTTCCCCTCTCGAAACAAGTCCTACCTGTCGTAAAATGTTTCCTCTTTCGTTCTACTTCGGGATCTCACAGACCGGATACTATAGCTCATGCAGTTCACACGTCCCGAGTCACGAAACAATGAAGTCGTTTTAACTTTTCACTCAAAACAGTAACGAGGGTAAAGTTTTCCTATACTCATGTTTAAACGTCATCAGGGTTTTGCACCTCGACGATCTTCAAACCCAAAATTTTACTTTCATAACCCCGATAGCCGAGAATACGAGTTCCTTATTTGAGTAACTCGTGTCAAGGTTAAGGGTAAAAGATTCTCTCGTCATTTTTCCACTCGGCGTTGTCCTTTTTGAAAGTTTGATCATCTAAACCCCAACTCGCGAAGTCACGATGTAGTTATAACGTGATTAATTAATTACTTAATCCAAGATTATCATCCCTTTTAATTAAGTCATGTTATCACGATCTCGCGGTTTCGCAGCTCGGCATGTAAATCTCCCAGAAATTTATCTTCGAAGCTCCGAGTTGAGATATGGTGAATATAATAATCATAAAATTAATCAAGCCTCAAATCGCGATTACCTTTAATTAAACCAAAATTGATCTTCTCAGTCTCGGGTGTTAGAGACTCAAAATGTTAAAGGAAAATCCCCGATATAGCGAATACCAAACCACTATTAGGAGCAGTAAAACTGAATTAATTAAGCCTAAATCAATATATATCCTGCGCTTTGATGTCTATACGATTTACGAGGTATCATTTTCCTCCATGCGCCAACTGATATTTAAAACCACCAAAATTTATGACATTGATGAGGGAATAGGGTAAATCGACGTAAGATCGGATTTTTTATGACAGAATTTATTTCCAAATGTGATTTGAAAAACTTGTTATGAAAGGTACATAGTTTTTTGAGTATATATCAAAGTTGTATTTCATTATGACAAATGCATTTTCATAGCATGCAAAGCTCACCACCTCTGAGTAAACTGACTTCTATATGTATACGCAGTACTATTGCAGAAGAGCTAAAACGCAAGCTTCATCCATGGCAACGTGAAAAGCAGCAAAGGCGAATGTTGAGGTTTCAGGACAAGGCTCAGACAATGTCTCTGATACTTCACCCCGAAGTATCAAGTCGGTCCCGAATTGGTCATATGTTTCAGATATTCTGCAAGCAGAATTGGTGGATTATTCTGATGACTCGGACGACAACGAAAGAGAAGATGTAACCACCAAGTACAAAATAGTCGTCCAGTCTAGAATGCACAGAGTAGAATCCAGACCATGGTTGCTTCCATATTATGATATGGTCCGATGGGCATTGGACCATGTGGACATACTGACCAGGACTATCATGAATGAGCAAAGAGTCACCATCAGGACCTTTAGGCTGGAGCATCTACAAACCATGTACAAGATACCTACTACATCTGACCACACATAAAGCACTGAGTTCTTGGAAGAATTCAAGGAGAAGGAATGCGAATAGTATGATAAAACCATGTCCATTTTGATAAAGGATTGGGTTTCAAACACCACGAAGTTCAGAGCCGATACCCACGGCATATATTCAATTGCTTCGTTAGAACCGCAGTACAGATATGTGGCCATGATAAAATGCCCGTTATATGGGAAAGAGGACACATCGCATTTTTTTCTTGTGAGGGTGCCTCTAATGTTTCGGGTCGCCAAAGGATGTTCTTTTAACTGAACAAAGATGCTTTCGGATAGCTTGACCAATCGGGTCATAGAGTATCAGGAACAGAAGGAGAACGGGAAGGCGTTGTCATTTTTCATGTCCGCGTACATTATGGACGCAATTTGTTCTATGACACCATTTCCATTGATGACCTGGAGTTGGAATCTCGTCGAAGATGAACCCATACATGTATATCATGCAAAATTTTGGGAAAACAAAGCAGAAAGTTTTACTTATGAGATTTTTAACTGGGTAATGGTACCCCTGCACATCGCCATTTTTGGTCACCCGCCACCCCGAATCTTAGATATCATAGTAACAAATTTGAGCAGCATCGCGGACTGGTATGTAGAAGCTAAATTTTCCTACTTCAGAGTCTTCGGGGCTTCTTTTCCCCCACACGCACTGCCATTGTTCATTCCCGACAAGCTGCTTGTCGCGAGGTTGCCCGACAAACGGTAATTGGCGATGTGAGCAAAGAACTTAAAGGGTACTCTAAAAAGGTATGGTCGTTGTTTCCTGTTCGTTTGAATTATTATTCTTTATTAGATTTTGGGCATGCCAAAGCCGAGGTGGCAGCCCTGGAAGACCTAAATTTTGTCTCCATCGAATAAAAGAAGCACGATCCATAGAGGGTCGTAAGCAATCATTTGGCTAATTGTGGGCTCAAGAGATTTGAGCATGAGAATTCACCCTCGGATGAAATTTTCCGAGGAGCGAGGTCCTATGAAGAAATTCTATCCTGGATCCAATCCTTGGCACCCGAGGATAGAGCCGAGGTATTGAAATTCCAGGAACACCGACGTAGTTGTCTCCCCGCTGTATTGCGAGGTGAGGGTCCAGGTAGTTCGGAGACAAAATAGAAGGATGCCGAAGGTTCTAAAGATGCAGCTCCCGACCAAAGAAAACACCAGGACAAGGGGGAACAAACGTAGAATCTGGAAGCAGAGGAAAAAACTCTAGACCCACCAAAGAAACAGAATCCGTTGATAGAGATAAAAACTCCAGAACCGCCAAAGAAACAGAATCCGGAGACTGAGATAAAGACTCCAAAACAACCGAAGAAGCAGAGTCCAGTCGATACTCCAGGAAAATCTACGAAGTGGATCAGAGAACCCATCACATCAATTACCCCCTTGTAGTCGACGCAGGGAAATATCGATGCAGAATGGATTTTCAACGAAGAACTGAGGCCCATAAGAGTAGAAGAACTCCCTTCGAATGAGTTTTTCTTCGATAAAAAGAGAAAAGAAGTAGTGAAAAGGGAATTCTATCAAGAAGGAGAGTCGACTGCAAAGAAATATAAAGTCATAACTGATGGAAAAAACAAGAAAAATGAGCAATTCACCACTAAGATAGCAGGGACACTAGGAGCCTATCCCTCGACAAATCAATTTTTAGTTGGGCTCCTAAAAAACCAACTTAAGAGAAAAAATCACCTAATTAGGACCCTTGAAGCCATATTAGCCACAACAATAGAAACTGCTAAAGATCGGGTGAGCATAGGAATGGAGTAGGCCAGGTTGGCCAATAAGAACGAGATAGAGATGCTCAAAACTAACCTTTATCAAGCACCGCTGGTGGTCCGAGATGGTCGGATGCAGGCGAGCCAGCAGAGGAATTTGATTGAACAATTGTAGGCCCGGGTAGAGATCGCCGAGAGCAGAATGATAAACATCGAGATGTTCAAATCCTAGGCAATTGAGATTCAGAGCAGAGTCTCTGCAGTGCAGCTAAATTTGCTTGCTAAGGTAGAAGCGATCTGTGACAACTGTTTATTGGTAAATCAGGCTTCCGAGAACTTATCGGCCAGAGATAGGGATGTCGAAGCATCTCGGGTAGCCTTCTAGGAGGTGGTGATAGCTACAAACAATAGGGTTTCGACAGGTACTCCCAGGCTCACCATTTCAGAACAAACCAGAGGAAATATTATGTTAAAGGAATGTGAGCATAACATTGCCGAAGGAAAATAGCAAGCCCAAAAGATAACCAACTCCTTGGAGGAGGCCTTTAACTCTATAGACGGTGAGCTGCTGGGCATTGACAGTGGGTGCGATGGTGAGACACTAATGAAAATGAATGTGGAACATATCTCGCTTGATCTGAAGGATAAAGAAGAAAGAGATTCAGCCGATATCTCTCAGATGACTATGGTGGACATAGTCCAAGTGGATAAATGCATGATCAAACCCAGCGTGCAATTATGCGCCATTGACATCATCAACGGACAGATGGAGGACAGGCTGCAACAGTTAACCTGAGAATGTTACTTCTTCGTAGCCAGTTGTCAAGTAGAACCATCGCGTCTAATATCTTAGCTGGTGGAAAGATGTATCGCCTGTATCGAGCTCGCGCAACGACAAACATCTGGCACCAAGTGAGGACAGAGTAGGAGAAATGGAGCGATTGCACTCCTCCCTGTCATAAGTGAAATTTTGCGACCATTGAGATTCTACCTTATTTGTAAAATTATATAAATATATCACAGAAAGAAGTAAACAAGGCTGGACCTTTTTGGTTCATTTGTAACAGAGCCTTTTACATTTGAGAGTTAATACAAGTGGATCTGAAGATTCTCAATTCCGTCACTACTGTATTACAAGTTTTCTTCCTGTATCTCATTTTTTCATTTCATTTCATATTCTTAACTTATGTGATTCGTTATAATTTAGTATGGCCACTACTATAGCGAATGAATTTTGGTTTTCTGCAATTGTTTAATGTTTTTCCTCTGTACCAGCTATTAGCGGGTGTAAGACTAGTCTGCATTTTCAGGATTCTACATATATTCTCTGCTACATCGGTTAATTCCTTACATTTTTCCTCCCCTGTTTATGTGTGATACTCTCCCTTGATAGGAGCCTTAGACCATAGACAGTCAAGTGTTTTTTCTCCCATCTCACACTTTTATTTAAATATAAAATAGTTACAGGAACGAGCCTTTGATTTGCATCCATATTTTATTTCTGAAACCGTAAATTCTCTTTTATACGAACAAATTGAGACAACCATTAATCCCTCTCTGAAGTTTTTTCCATTTTTTACTATTCCTCCATGACTGTCCCGGTACCAACACAACCTAACATCGAACCCAGATTGTCGAACCAAACGCACATTGCCTTAAACCTCTTTGACACAATTCTTAAGATGGCAACTAACTGGGCCGAACTTGAACGATCATGGGAAGCCATTGAACAAGACATAACTATCCAGGAACAGTTGGAAGCCAGACAACGCCAACGAAGTAATCTTCCTTAGTTTCCTTTGCCGAAGTTGGTGTTCCTCCCTTCTACACCTTTTACCCACTTTCGGATGCCTTGACACTGTACTTCTAAGCCTTAAGTACAGACTCAAGACCAATAGGAGGATAGATGCAACAAACTATTTTCTTTAATGATGATTATGTTATGATATATAGATGGAATAAATTGGAACTATCCGCATTATCCTTTAACAATGATACCTTATATATATTAACCATTATCCTTTTGCTAATGTTTATGGGTTATATATTAATATGGTTAATATACCACTATCTTGTATCACTAATTTTATTGGTCATACGTTAACCTTTATTTGGATTTCTTAAATATTCTAAAATAGTTGTATTAACCATCATCTTGTTTTAACCTTATCAATGATATTTCCACTATCCTTTATTGTTAATTTTCTTTTAAAAGTTATGTACCTTAACAATTGTATTCAAGGTGTGCAGATTGATTTTGTTGTGCAAGGAAATTGTGGTGTTGCTTGAGTGTATTAGTCATTTGAAAGACATTTCGTTGGGTGCTAGGGCTAGTGGTGGGGTGTTTATATAGTCCTTTATATCCTAGCGCATTGATTTTAGATGGGGTTGAGGGTCTAGTTATGTTGTTGCGCCACGGTTGTTGTTGTGCCCATCACATGGCGACGACATGATTCCTAATGAGGGGATCATTGGGAGCCCTAAGGGATAGAGGCTAAGGATAACTGGATTGGGGTATATACTACCCATTGTGGGCATTATTAATTGTAGTTTTTTTGGCACTTGGGTTGAATGCCTTCCTGCATTTGGTTGAGCACCATCAAGGTTCTAGTTAATTGGAAGTAGAGGTTGTTGTGTCAGGATGGGGATGTTGTCCCTTATCTTGTAGGTGTGGTAATATTTGTGTTGGGCGGGCATTTGTTTCTCTTAGTTGTTTTACGCATGTTTCGCCCAGTTGCCGTTGTGCCAATGCATGGAGTCATAGTTGTCTGTTTCCTATTCTGTGGGTGTGGTGCTCACCGTCAGATGTGTTGTTTTTTTATAATAGTTGTTGTCATTCTATATATATATATTCACTTTCTTCTTCACTTGTAGTCGTAACGATGGGGACGTTACACACACCACGTGGATAACCCGATTGTCATATGAAGTAGATTAAGAGGGTAATAATAAAATCACCATTAAGTCATGAGTGTTGAATGTCAATTTCCTGAACCAATTGACACCCTTCACATGCAAGGTAAAATAGCACAAGGAAAGTCAATTTAAGTCATGGTTCATTAATTCGTGAATTCCAAAGATTATTTAGTAAGAGGAAGTCAAACTAATATACGAAATATAAAAAGTGAATACGGAGATATAATAAATCAAAATCATATTATTTGATGAAAAAGTGATACTATTATATTTTATACAAATATTAAAAGGAAATTACTTTTATACATAGGAAAAGTGATAAAGAGGTGAAAGGAAAAGTTATAAATAATTAAAAAAAAATTATCTTTATTAATTGAAGTCATAAGTGAATAAGGAAAATTATATATATATATATATATATATTAATTAAGAAGATTACCAAGTGAGTATATTATAAAGTATTAGGTATTTTGTTATCAAGTGAAAGGTTAAAATATTTGTAATCTAGTCAAGTACAATTCAAAAATGAAGAAAGGAAGGTTTTCTTATGAAGGATGTTGCATTTCAAATTACATGTTATTTACATTAAAGGAAATTATTCAAGGGATGTTAACATCATTATCAACATGACCCGAGATGAGAATTCTATTAATATTAATTTGACGAATGAATTATTTATTTCAAAGCATAACATAAGTGAAAAGAAAAATATTTTTTGCAAGAGACAATATGAAATTAAAGACTTGCAAGTAACAATTGATGATTATGAATATATATCTCAATTCAATGTCACAACTATGTATAGAGAAGAAATCGACATCATTATCAGGATACCCTGGTTTAAAAGTCTAGGTACCTTCATTTTAAACATAGAAAATTTTTTGTGAATTTCCCCTATAAAACGAAGATGATGACTCTTCAAGACATTACTATGAGTTCAAAATCGATAACACCTTCATCAAAATACTTTAAATATATCTCTAAGGTGATCCTTCTAGATAATCAAAACTCGATATCAAAAATGCAAAAAAAATATGATGAAGTTATTGCTGATTAAAACCAAAAAATATCTTGCTTAAAAAATCATAGTGAAAAACTTCTTACTCAAATTAAGAAGTCAAGGGATACAAAACAACGTTTCCAAGAGTTGGAGCAAGAGAATCAAGATCTAGGGAAGAAATTATCGGGAAATGATGAAGAATCTTCCCGTTTGAAGAATCTTAATCAAAAATTGCTTGAACAGATTAAAAAGATGAAAGATGAAAATCCAGAGAATCAAAATATTATAAATAAAGTCGACAAATAAGAAGATGAAGAAGAAATTTCACACCTAATGGTTCATAATTAAAATTTACTAACACAAATTAAAAATATGAAGCATGATAAGAAGAATTTACAAGGAATAGTGTGCATGATCTCTATCAATATTGAGTGATATATGGAAGAAGATGTAGGGAAAAAAACCCCAGCACTCTGAAGCGAGTGCTCATCAAACTAGATTGGAGGAACATAACGAGCCACCGTGCAACCTACAACCTGCTAAATTCTAGCACGAACATAGCCTAAATCTGATTTGTCAGAATGAATATGGAAGAGGGGGGGAAACCCCCCTCATACAGTACAGTCACAACCAATGATAGAAATAGAACAAGAGAAAAATGACCATCATTCGAGCTGTCGGTGCAGCTGCACGACAAGATCCTCGCCAGAGAGAAAGGACTCAGAAAGGAAATGGATATGGAAGTCGGAATGTCTCATCCAAAAGCACCTCGAGGGTGGGAGGTTGGCCAATGCATCCTGCAATCGGATAAACCACTGAGATATCTCATAATCTCAACAAGTGTGGGTGAACACACAGTTCATGAGAGAGAATGCCCTCACAGGAAAGTTTCTAGGACTGTGGCCGTCTGAACGTGACCTCAATCGATGGATAAAACACTAATGGAACCCTAAGGGGGAATATGAGGTTCAGCTCAGCGCAAAGGGTTTTTTCACCATTATCCTGTACAATCTAGAAGATAAAGATCAAATCTTTGAGAATGGGCCCTACTTATATAACTCGGTAGGTCTATTCCTGCACTTTTGGACTGAGAGATTTAGCCCAAACAAGGAGGAATTCACAATGGATCTAGTCTAGATCCGATTATACTCTTTGCCGCAAGAGTTTTGGCTCGAGGAAATCCTCATGTTAATCGAGAACACAATAGGCCATTATGTCAAAACATCAAAATCCACAAAGCAGAGGAAATACACCTCATACACATGAATCTACATTTATATCAACATTTCTAAGGCTCTCACGGGCTCTATAGCTCTGGTACATGAGGACGAATACCGGCAAAAAATGCTGGACTATGAGCATATCCCTTTCTACTATAGGAAATGCCATGAACATGACCACCTCTTCAGAGACTGTCCTCTGAATTCTCATGCATCCAAATCCAATGACAACAAGCAAAAAGATGGATTCACCACTATCACAGGCAGGAGGAAAAACCCCCCTAAAAATCAAAATCGAGACCCGAAACCCAATATCTCGACAAAAAACATGTATGAGATTCTGAACTAGTTACCAGTACAAGAAGAAATCCAAGATCCGCACAACTTGAAGCAACAAAAGAAAGGAAAGAGCCAGGCCACTCCCTCCTCTCTCCCAAATAGCGATATCAACCCTGAAGAGGGGGGAGGCACAAAAGGAGACACCCTGATGCAGCTGGATGATCATGATCTAGTAGGAATTAACCTTGAAAAACTTGAGGAAGATCTCAATAAAAAGTATCTGCAAGCCCTACCTGAAGAGAAACTCCGAAAGGTACACAAAGTCTTTCTCAACTCCATAGCAGGATCCACGACAAGACTAGGTATAGCCATAGATCCAAGCTCGGACTCAAAGAGGATACCACGGGAGAACAAAAGAAGGGGACGGAAATCAACCCATCAACTCATCAAGGAGGCCAACAATCTCATGCTCAACTTGGGGTAGATCCAAAATCTTTTGGAGGGATACCTCCACCCAACACCACACCCACTATGATGAAGATCATCACCTGGAACATGAAGGGACTCAATGGTCCATCCAAACAAAGGATTCCCAGAGATTGCATCAGATCAGAAAATCTAGATATCCTACCGTTACAAGAAACAAAATGTGTTGGGGCAGAGGAAAAAACCATCTTCCAATGCATCTGGCGCGGCTGTGAGTTCATTTTTACGGACTCCATAGGGGCTTCAGGGGGACTGGCTATTCTCTAGAATCCCTATAATGTCACTCTAAGAATAAATTTTTCCACTATAAGCACACTCACTGCCCACTTCGAAGTCGTTGGAACGACTCAGGATGGTGACATCACAAATGTCTATGGGCCCCAAATCCAGCAGGAGAAATACAAACTCATGAAGAATTTAATCCATGTTAAGGCACTGCTGACTATGCCCAACTAGATCTTAGGGGTCGACTTCAATATGATCCTATCACTGGAAGAAAAAATAGGAGGCAACAAAAAACTGGAGAAAGACAGTGGTAAGTTCGAAACCCTCATTGATAAATTAAAGCTAGTAGACATTGAAAACCGCAATGGCACTTTCACTTGGTCCAACCGTCGATCAGGGAACCAACATGTTGCTTGTCATGTGGATCACTTCCCAGTAGCAGAAGAACTAATAGAGTTAGACCCGAACATGGAAAGTATCATTCCCCCAAAAGTAGGCTCAGACCACTGGTCGATGGCCTTCCACCTAGAAACTGGTGCAATGCCCAAGTACAAACCCTTTCGGTTCGAAATTTTTTGGCTTTCACACCCTTAATTTCATCAGGCTACAAAATCCTGGTGGGATCAGGCAGAAATAGATCATGGTACATGCATGTATAAATTCCAGCAGTGCCTCAAAAACTTCAAGCATTCATTGAAGCTCTGGAACAAACACACCTTTGGAAACATATTCCAAAGCATGCAGGACATAGAAAACAAACTAGCGGAGATACATAAAACCTTCATTTCTAGGTCCCAAACTCATGATCTAATGAGAGAGGAGAAGAAGCTCCAAACGTAGCTAAAAGAGAGGAAAAAACAAGAGGAAATACTATGGAAGAAGAAATCCAGAGTCCAATGGTTCAAGGAGGGGGAAAAGAACTCAAAGTTCTTCCATAGAGCTATGGTGCATCATCGTTACATAAACAAAATAACTCATTTGGAGGATGCATAAGGAAACCCAATCAGGGAACAAGCCCAAATTGAGGAAGAACTCAACAACTATTACAGAGATCTCCTAATGGAAACCAACCAGGATAGAATGACATCAATCCGGTGGGTGACTAGTCACATACCCTCTCTGGTACCTCCATAACAGAATGCAACACTGATGAGACCTATCACTCAAGAAGAAGTGGACCAGGCAGTGAAATAAATGCCATCAGGAAAGGCCCCTAGGCTAGATGGCTTCACCACTGACTTCTTCCACCACTTATGGGACTTAATCAGGGAAGAGGTATGGCAGGTAGTGGAGGAACCCCGAACTTCAGGCCAATTCCTTTCTACACCCAATGCAACCTTTCTCACCTTAATTCCAAAAGAGGAGAGGGTCACTCATCCAAAGAAATTCAGGCCAATTGCCCTTTTCAATGTCATTTACAAAATCATCACAAAGGTGATTGCAAAGCGCCTAAAGCCAATTCTACCTTTTGTTATCTCCTAGGAACAATCAGGATATGTAGAGGGAAGACAAATCTTGGACGATGTCGTACTATCCCACGAGGTCATCCACTCCCTCAAAACAAGCAAAACTCTAGGTATGATTATCAAACCAGATCTCTCAAAAGCTTTTGATAGAGTAAGCTGGCAGTACCTTCGCTCTGTTTTAGATTCTTTTGGATTTGACCAACAATGGGTAAACTGGATCTTAAACCTTATCTCCTCTTCCTTCTTCTCCATTCTTGTAAATGGGGTGCCTTCCCAACCATTCTCCCCCTACAGAGACATCAGACAAGGCGACCCCCTCTCGCCTTTTCTGTTTGTTCTCATGGAAGAAGGAATGGGACGATACATCAAATCAATAGTCCTGGAAGGTTCCCTCAAAGTCCTACCCTTAAACAACATCTGACCGACGCCCTCACATAGTCATTTTGTTGACAACACCGTCCTCATGAACACCCCAACCGCAGAAGAGGCCAACAAGATCAACTCCATCCTCTTCGATTTTGTAGAAGCCTCAGGAATGACTCTCAACCTAGACAAATCCAAACTATACTTCTTCAACACTCTGATAACAATCCAAACGCATATCTCTAGACTCTTGGGCATACCCAAGAGCTCCCTTCCATCTAATTACCTAGGCATTCCTCTCACCGACACTTCGGAAAGATCCATATTATGGGACAATCTGCTTCTCTCCATTTCGAATATGCTAAATAACTGGACCTTTAGGCCCCTCAACATTGCAGCCAGACTAATCCTACTCAAATATGTAATCCAAACCATGCCTACTTACCTTTTCACAACCTTGGCAGCCCCCAAGCAGGTCATTAGAGAAATAATAAACCTTCAATGCAACTTCCTTTGGCACGGTCACAAACCAAACAAGAAATGGATGCTAGTAGGATGGGACAAGCTCTGTACACCCTAAAACATGGGAGGGCTAGGACTCCGTGATACGGGGAAACTCAACCAAGTCATGGGGGGCAAAATGTGGTGGAGATGGCTAAAGACCCCAACAGCTCTATGGGCACAAATATGGAAACATAAATACACTCCTCTCACACAAGAAAACCACCTCATTAGACACAATGATCAAATACATGGGTCTAATATATGGAATACAACCTAGCAAAATAGAGACCTACTGAAAAAGCATGCCTTTTAGGAGATTCGACATGGATAAAGTGCATTGTTCTGGAAGGACTCATGGAAGCAACACAAACCATTAAGGGAACTGGAAGAACTCAAAACCCTTAGAGAAACTCTCAATCAGGACATATTTCTAAGGGTGAAAGATCTTTGGAAACCCACATATCAAAGGCTGCAGTGGCGTCAATGGAAAACATCTACTCAGGAGCTATAGATCCGAGAGGAATTTGAATTACAATCTTGGCGACACTATGCAGGCCACAGGAAAATCCCCAATCGAGAAGTCCCAAACATACTTAGATGGGGGCACTCCAAAAGTGGAAACTTCTTAGTCAAAGAGGCCTACCATCTACAGGGAAACCACCATAATCATGATAAGGGGAACATATGGAACAAGAACTGGATCCCCTCGCTCTGGCCTAAGGTATCCACCTTTCTTTGGATTATAGTGCACAATCATGTCCTAAATTGGGATAACCTAAGGAAAAGAGGCTTCATAGGACCCTCAATATGCACCTTATGCCAACAACAAGAGGAAATGAAGGAACATCTATTCAATAGTTTCCCCTTCAGCCAGAGGATTTGGGATCAAAGAGCTCAAGCAATGCGCAGATCCAATCGAGGGAGAAGTAGCATCAGCGACACCCTAGAGAATTAGGACTCACTCTCCTACAAAAATCCTATCCTGGCATATATCTAGCAACTCCTCCCAGGATTCACTCTCTGGATAATTTGGAAGGAAAGAAACAAAATAATATTTCATTCCAAGCCCTCCACACCAACCCTAACCTAGAAGAAAATTGTCACGCTCATGAAAAAAACTACTAGAAGCAAACCTTGGCAACCAGATGACCTAAACTGCACTCCAGAGGAATAGTCTATACTTCAGAACTAACATCCCAACCTAATTGATCAAATTGTGGGAAACACACCTAAATGAGAGCACAATATCCCTACAACTTGGTCCCCTCCTTTGACAGGATTCAAAAAGATCAAATTTGATGGAGCTTCCAAAGGGAACCCGGGACCTGCGGGATATGGAGACATTCTAGGAAACTCTAATGGTGAAATCCTCTTCCTTGTAGCAGTCTACCTAGGGGAAACCACAAACAATGCGGTAGACCTCACAGGCCTCTTACAAGGTCTCCAAGTAGTGATGGATAAGAACTGTCGCAAGCTCATCCTAGAGGGGCACTCTCAAATTGTCATTCAATTGATCACCAAAATCCTCCATGGGGAAATGCTAATGAAAATCTCACCCAGCTGGCAACTCTTAGGGCTGCTAGAGAGATTTGGAGCCCTCCTTAGAACCAACCTCAACATCATACCCTCTCGTGTGAAAAGAGAAGCAAACAGGGTGGCAAACTACATGGCCAATGAAGGGGTAGCAACGGAGAAGGAAAGCGACTACTAGGAGTCACACACCTCTGAAAGCTCAGATATCTCAGACCAATGTCAAGCTCTTTCAAGCAAGGATTTCCTATCCCCGGATGGGGTGCCACCTAGAGAACATGGGCCATGTAGTGATGAGCCGGGTAAGGCCTTAAATACGGGCCACCGACTCCCATCCCCTCACCATTAAGATGGGAGGAAGCACGAGCTGTCAAGGATTTGGGATGAGGCCTCTTGCATGCACAGAGAGGACGGGCGCATAGGGTACTAAAGGATCAGCCTTAATGGCCAAGCCTGCCACACTCACAGCCATGTTTTTCAACAACTATGTGAGATGCATTGTACTATGAGGTTGTCCAGACGAAGTTTGAAATTACTGGGAGCAGGTGCAGCTCTAGCAAGAGGCCTCATTATAACCAACGTTCTGGTTATAGTCCTCATTATACATATGCCAAGGGAAAGAGGCCTGCCTCGTAGAGGCACAACATGGTATGGATTTGACTCCAGAAGGAAGTGCCAACAAAAATTCAAGAAGACATTGTCCATAACGTGAAATCAATGAGATTGTAAGACCAGGAAGCCTAGGACGACTCCCATGGATGACATGGAGGAGATTGTTTGGGAAGAACCCTTCTAGGTTCCTTCAGAACATCTCCTCTTAATTGTGCTAGATAATTGGGATCTACCAACATGCTTTATGGAAGAAACTAGGCCACAGGAAGATTCACTGACGCATAGTCACAAGGAGGGCGACACAGAATGGGAGCCTACCACCTATTATGTTGAAAAGGTGTCTGGTCGATGCAGAAGCAAATATGAACCCATCAGCAGACCAATTTTCAAAGGAAGAGGACTAGCAGGAAGCTTGGAGAGGACAATAATATGGGCATGAGATTGAAGACACAGAGGACATCCAAGCAAAGGAGGGTGGTAGGGCTCTGGAGGCACTCCCCCTCTCCTTTACTCAGGAAGAATGACATGACCAGCCTCAACGACTCCACCTGAACCACTTGGTGCTGATTTTTGAAGCAAGGAGCTTGGTGGATGACCAAATCCACCGAGCCCTCCAAATCCAACATCGCCTCGACATGTTGTATGATGCCTATTCAAACACATCACCTGGGATACGTTGCCCAACATGCGCTCAACCCTTCATGATTCCAGCCAACTTGGGAAGAAATGATGGAGTTGATGAAGGCACCGGGTAATTGCTACTGTGAATATTATGTTCAGAAGTTTGATTTTGTTTAGATCTAGACTTTTAGCCCTGTTAGACTTACATTATGTTGCCAGACGTAAGCTTTGGAAACAATTTCAGACTCATGGCTACCATCCATCCTGGTTTCCTTCGGGTAGGACAGATGGCAGACCGATCTTTTTGCAAACAAGCTGCATAGGAAGCTAGATGTCTCGATTTCCTTCAATTAGGCCAGAAAACTGGCATTCCAAATGTTGTTGTAAACCTGCTATGCAATACAAATAGGATCCACCTCTCTTTTTTACTGAAAAAAAAAAAAAAAATTTACAAGAAAAACTAGATCACAAAACATCATTAGTCGATAAGGAAACAATGATAGAACCAATCAACCTTACAACTCAAAAGGATGCAAATCAAGCTGATGCAAATAAGTTTTCAAATGTCAAGGTACAAACAAGCCATAGATATGAAGAAGACTGAAATCCAAAAATTAATCAATAAAAAGATGCAAGTATAATAAGTAAAGATCAAGTTGAGAGGATGCCTTATCGACATCCTAATCAAAAAAATTGATACTTCAGCCAATCAGTGTATCAACATAAACACATAATCTCTACGTTGAAGAATATTACTTCCACTACAAGTTTCAGTCAAAATAGAATCTATCAGGGGAGTAGAAATGTATCAAGTTCTTTCCAAGAACCCTATAAAAACCCAAATCTACAGAAGATCGAATTAGGATGGGAAAACTCCTTTACAATTTGACAGTTATGCTCAACGCTTAGAAGATCCTATCATCTCAGGTCCTCAACAATTACTAACTCAATAATGAAGAAGCATGAGACAATAGTTACAAGCTAGTGTAAGAGATAAGTATTCCATAAAGTATGCTTTGAGGAAAAAGCATTTTTAAGGGGAAGGCAATGTTATTAACATAAATATACATATAAATATATATTCATAACATAATAATTAATTAATAAATAATAGCTATTAATAATGAAAGGCATGTCTCAGAGGACATGACTATTGGTTAAGGGCACCCCTGCATGGGTATATTAATGAGCCCACATTATCAATTGTATATCATCTTATCTACTCATATTTTATACATTATTCCTACATGGATTAATATGTTATATTCCAAGTATTTTGGATAATTCTTGTGTTAGAAAACTTTTTTCGTCTCATACATGCAGATGCCAAAATGCATTATGATTTATGTGTATTTTAGGATTTATGTGCATTTTAGACTTCAAGTAGGAGATAAATTGTATCTTGATCAATCCAATATGTATTTAATGTATAAATTTTGTAGTTTTCATTATTTTCATTTGACCAAATATGATCAATGAGCATCTTCTCTGCATGATTTGTTTTGTCGAGGAGAAGATGGGCATTATAGTTGCACATCTAGTTTTTCAAATTTTGTGTCTTCTCATTACACTGTGACATGTCAACATAGAAGTCTCCTATAATGAATAGGATTTTGTTTTGGTTAAAATGACATAATTCTTTTGTGATGGTACTAAATATGCTAGACAAGGTTGCATGCGGTGCATCATAAATGTTGACTATTGCAATATGGGATCCATGGAATGCTATTTTAGCTATAAGGACCTCTACAACTTGGTGTTTGTAGTGCATATGCTCCAGTATTTGGAGATGTTTTTTTACCAATATCATGACCCCATGTTTATTTCAATTTGATGTGCAATTGAGGCTTGGAAATTGTTGATTTTGAATAGATTATGCCATGTATGTTTCTTGAAAGAGTAAAATATCAGATTCCATTGTATCATAGTCATTGATTATGTCATTCATATGTTTGTGCATGCTACATGTGTTTATTGTAAGAATTGGGATGGATTATCTTGAATTTATGGATTGGAAATCATATGTAAAATTCCATTTTGCAATATATCAGAGGCGCTGCATCTCGATATCAATTTTTTTCTTCACCTTGAAGTTATCCATTTTGAGAGAATTTAGAAAATACAAATATTCTATGTTTCTTACAAGAGATAAGGTTGTGTATACCAATACATGTATTCGTATTATAGTAGGGTCAAATGTAACACTATCAAGTGTTAAACCTTGTGACTTGAGTATTGTACGTGCACATGCAAGTTTGATTGGAAATTGTTTTCAGATCTTAAAATGGTTTGTCTTTGTTGTTGTTGATATTTATTTTTTGATGCGCAATATGGGTATCCACTCTTTGGAAATTCCATGCTATATAAGTAAGCTATATTGTTACCTTGGATATGACCAATGTGTGGATCATAGAACTTGATCCAAAGGACATTGAATTTTGTTTTTTTTGGTGTAAGATTCGACTATTCCATCTGCCTCATTGACTAGACCATCTTGCAAATCATAGTTACATGCATATATTTCAACAAGAATATTTAAATTTATGACAAATTGGGAAAGAAAAGTTGTTGTATGTTGATGGTGAGGTACATTTCCATGGTTTTCTTCCTCGGCATCAGTTTCATTGATTAGAAGCTCATTGTCAGGCATCAATGATAGAATATGTTTGTTATGTAGTGCGACATATTTGTTTTTTATAATAGATAAGGGAGTGTTGGATCATTTGAGGAAGGTCATATGCATTTTGCATTGATATATTCCAAATCATTTCTAGTTTGGCTATTTGTGTGCATCCTATTCAGAATTGCAATAAATTTCTCATTTGTTTGGTGCATTGTAGTATGGAGTTTATAACACTTCACACTATCTTTCCAAAAGTCATATGTTATTGTTTTCATGCTCATGGTATGTTGTTTGAATATGATGGAATCATGTATGGTTTGTGCTTGATATAGATCACCACAAAAGACCATATCTGTGTTTCCAAAGTAATTTGTTTTTATGTGTTTTATGTTTCTTATTCTATTGTAAATGTTGAATAGGAATTAACTTCTGATTAGAAAAGCTTCATCAATGAAGACAAGTTGTAGTTATTGATAAAAATTAGATAAGGTGTCAAGCATTTATTTGCTAAGTGGAGGGAAATGAGACTTGTTGAAAGGAATTAGCAATGCATATTGGATTGTTGTTCCGCCTGCATTGTAGGAAACCTTACCTGTGTATGCCAGTATCAGTCCCTTTGGTTTCAAAAGGCCTATTATATTGTGTGCATTGTATAATCGTATGAGCATTTGGAATAACACTTTTGATGTAAATGTTTTTCCTGTACTTGCCCCACCTATGAGGAATAAGTAAAGCGGCCTCTAGATGTCCATTAATTTCTTTAGGGTGATGTCTTTGAAAATTTCTTGTTGTTATTTATTTAAAAATCTTCTAAGTGTATAATATTCTTTATTGAGGAAAAATGGGTGGTATCTGACTTGAAACCCTAGGTTAATTTATTTTTTCATATTTGATTATATAGGGAATTTCAAGTCTCCTTGCAAGTCGTATTGTTCACAATGGAATTTAGTCAGTGATCATTATGTGAATGTACCATCAATATCCATAGGTTTATTATTGAATTGCTTAATTGCATTTTCAAGGTTTCCCTATGTTGGATTGATGTTGTATGTAAATTTAGATTCATTGATTTGTATTTTGTTTGCTTGAAAACTATAAGAAGGATTCCATGTAGGCAGGTCATGTTTTAATGTATGCTCATGTTTTCAAATGGCACATGCAACAATAGTTTCTCTCTAAAATAATTTTCATTGTCAATGTGTTTGTTGTATTTTGTGAAACATATTACATTTGGTTTTTTCCTTTTCCATATGTGTGTACCATTTTTTGTGTACTTGGAGACAAATTGAACAAGACAGATATTCTTAATAGTATGTGCCCTCTCAATGTAGTAATAAATAATATCTACTGACACATCACATATTATGAATTATCATGTTCTTATTTTAATAGGAAAGGTGGATTAAGCATAAATGTGCGTTGATATTTTGGAGACGTGTTTATAAATGTACATTATCTTGAACTATAATTTAGTGGTAGAGAGAGTGTTATGTGAATTGCTTGTTGAGAGGAAATTTGTTGAAGATTAAGTAATGTATTTCCAAGTGTTTGTATCATTTGCACAACATCAATTTCAGTCCTTTCAAGTTATTTTTCTATTCTCTGAAATGCATTTTTCATATATTTGTCAACTTTAGTCATGTATGAACTACAATATGATGTTGCAACATATGTGTTGAGCACATACTGTGCATCTGTGTTTGCATTCCATAAATTTGGCATATCCTTTGCAAATATATTGTTTCAAATATGTGATTGTTTTCATTTCAAGAAGATTGTCAGTTGTTTCAGTTTACATTGTATTAGTTGGATGTACTAATATTCTGCTAGCTCCATTTCTACTAAGAAGTATTTGAAGGTCATCTAACTGTCATTTTTTTTTCTCTAGAGATGCGAATAAGGACCTTGACTTCTCATCAAGGGATTTCTTCGGTGATCTTATTGGTTCGAGCAATATTGTCATTTTCATTGGTGGCATGGTGAAGTTGTAGCTATAGTGAGAATTATTTCATTTCTTACAACTTCTTGTATGGTAATGCTTATGCAATTTGGAAATAGCTGGACCCAAGTGGTCCATGTCACAAGTTATGTATTTGTCCAAGAAATTTTTAATTTCTAAGTGACTATCCCTTCCATGTATCAAGGCATATTCTATCAATAATAGCCCATGTTCATGCCCGCTTCCTCTATTTTGGAACTATGTTACAAAGTAGTAGTCTGATACTTTTCCGAACAATGTTTCGTAATGACATATCAATTTCTTTAGAGCATTTATTCTATGTCTATAGTAACAACTACATGTGACTGGATCCTTTCTTATGATGTAATCAATGTCATTTTCCTCCAATGTTTTAGTGTGCTTTCTCTTTCCCCTGTTCTTATACAACTGAGTCAATGTATAGACAAATGCAATCCAGTGATGCTACTTGCTTCTGAATTTGATAAAAAAGGTTGGAGACCCTAATTGTCGTATTATTGCAAATATGTTTTTTATGTATATGTTGCAAGTGATTAGGAGAAATGCAGATGTTTTTGAAGTTTATGTATCCATTATCAGATTTGAGTAGTTTTTCCAAGTTTTGTTTGTACTTTACATCTCTTTCTAATATATTTCTTCCTCTTAGTTGTCCCTTCCTTATTCATATCCACATGCAAGAGAGTGCTTTGTCAATTATTATTCACTTTGTTTTGAAAAACAAAATTGTTGTGTGATATGAGAAATCAATGCTAGCATGTAGAAATTCCCATTTTACCATTTTTAGGTAACTAAATATTTTTACAATGTCATCATCAGATAGATATCCATATAATAGGGTTGGAAAGTTCATTTCTTATGCATATTTGTTCTTGAAAAATCCAAGTGGAAGTTTCCCCTCAACAAGTGCAACTTCGATGATCTTGTCTTAAAAATTGTAAATGCTTGTGACTCTATGAATCCATGTACTAATGTTTCAGTTGGTCTTTCACTCTCTGATTCAATATCCATATCACTTCCATAATCATAATTGTGATTGTGTATGTCGTTGTGATTGTATTGTTCCAAAATAGTAGTCCATTCCTTGTTTATAGAGATTTTTTTTAGACTTATATAGAGATCTGGAACATAATTATTTCAATGCTCTCATATAAATGTTTACACATACTTTTCCGGTCTGATATGCATTCTTGTATTACAATCATATTTTTAATGCAATTGCAATTGTTAGTGTTTCATCCATGAATTGTGGCAAGGATTTTTGCACAACATCCATGTGGGCAGGGGCATTGATAATTGATCCTTTCAAGCCCATTTGGGATCGCTTGTAACCCCATTGCCTAATTTCTCCCAATGAAATTATGAGTGATACAAGTCTCTCTTCAAGATATGAAAGTGTATTTACAATTGGTAATGGTACAATGTGCCTTATTTGTTTAGGTGTTTGAAATTGTGGCAATTTTCCATTTTGGATGGCTCTTTTGCAAGGAAACATATATTCTTAACAGAGAGTGTTTTTTTCAGTTGTTGTTAAGATCAAATATTCTTCTTGAAATTCTTTGATGAAGCATCTAATGTTGTTTGGAAATTACAATTGTTCACAAATTGCACATGGGTACTTAGGCGGTTCTTGAAGCTGCTTCAAATGTTTTTCTCTTGCAACATTCTTTTTTACATGGACATGCATAGTATATGTATTCTTTGTTGCTCCTTCTTGTTCAATTTATGTACATGAAGGTGTCTATTCCAACATAGGATATGTTAATCATTTTATTTTAGTAAGAGGAATTGTTGGGTCGATGGGATACGTATGGTGTTCATCTACATGTATTTTTAGTCCATTTCCGATGGGGAGTCTTTCATCACATTTTTTGTTTTCACGAATCATTTTTTTAACATTGTGACAAGAAAGTATACGCTTCTTAGTAGAAAGTGTGTTTGTCTGATAGAAAGCCATATCGGACATGGAAGCAGTATCTGGCAGTGAAATGTTAGAGTTATCATGTATAGGATGTATATGTGGATGTCTTTACAAGGCTTTTTCAAGAAGAAATGCATCATTGCTAATATTTGTTGTAATTGGCACATATGTAACCATATGATGGTCAATCCCATGTGTGTTGTTTAGACCCATTGTAGGTTGGATACTATGTGCATTGCATATGATATTGTCATTTTCTCTTGGTAATGGTTGATAGTGAATGTGAAATGTATATGTTTCAAACAACAACAAATCCACCATTCGATCACATCTCGAGCGAACAAAGTAGAGGGTTACAATGTTATTGCAATGGGAGGACCATACTTCAATATTTACATCTAAAATGATTGATATCCATTATAAGCAAAATTCCCCACCCTCTATATTCCCCTTTTCAAATGGAATTTCCATTTTGACAAGATACCCTTTCCAATCATTGATCATTTTTGTATTGTGTATGACATTTTGTGACAAATGTTGATGTAAGCAATGAAATGCATTGGGGTCACCACTTGTAATTGGATTTCATAATGATTTCACAATATAAAGTCTCAAGGATTTTACATTGAAGTCTTTTTCTATCAAATATCAAATTGCTCCAAAGAAGACTATTCCCACAAGCATCTTATTCATAATACACTTCCAATGTGTAACAAACCCAATCATTATGACTCCAAGCAAAGAGAAAAGTGCAAATTATTTTTTGTTTTTAGGAAGGAAGGCAATGGCGACACAGTTAAACCACACCACCTGACGATGAACACCAAACACGCATATTAGACAACTAACAAAAACAAAAATACACACTAACACATCGAGCAACTGGGTGAAACATGTGCAAATCAAAAAGAACGAAATGACTACCCACTCGAAACACAACACAACAATTCCTAGAAGCTAAGGCCAAAATCCACAATCCCGACCCAATGACCTTGATGGTTAGTAAATGGAAACCTCTATGGTGCGTAAAACCAAAATTCGTTAAGGCATTACAACCAAGAGCCAACTTCAATTACAAAGAACTAACACCCACATCAAGAAGAACAAGCTCTAGCCATGTTATCATTCGCATCTATCCATCAGGGCGTGTAGTGATGCCCTCATTAGGAATCATTTCATCCCAAGGCATTAGGCGTGATGGTAATCCTGACGCAAAATAACCTACCTGGAACCTTCACCCAAGATGAAACCGACACTCAAGGAGACCAAATAAAGTGACAAAAATGCGTGAATACTATACCCACACACCCAAGAAACAATTGACAACACGCAAGGTGGCATTGCTCAAATTAAATTGCACCAGCTATGAATCGACTTTGCCATCCAACCATAATCCATTATCCATTCAACATGGTGTCTAAGTGAGAAGGAGTGAACTATAAGAAATGTTATTATTAACATAAAAGTGTCCAACTGTGACCAAGAATGTGAACTACTAAAAAATGTTACTATTATCACAAGTTATCATAAGGGTGAACTAATAAAGACTTAACAAAATCAACACGCTTGTCAACAATAAATGTTGTCCATTAAAAAAAAAAACTATCCATTAACATTAACAATTCTTTGTCTATATATACACTTTACATTACGCTTGTCTAAAAATACACTGTCTAATATAAACATAAATATAGAATGTCAAAATATACACTGTCTAGATATAAAAGTGAACTATTACGCTTGACAACAAGTACATTGTTCATTAATATACACCATTGTTGTCTAATTAATGCATGAATCGCTTCCCAGTAAATACATCAGGATATAGAATCAAACATTGACATAGCAACAGGATATAAAAAATATAATGGCTTTCATAAAGGATGGTTGTGAGCACAGTAATCACTACCCATCAAGGACTCGCTACCCATTACTGATTTGCTGCATATAAATCATTGTTGAATAAGTACATATTAAGAGAAATTTAATTGCTAAGAATGATGGATGCTTCCCAACCAAAATCATTGTGTATATCATGAAGAATCACACTCAATAAAGGGTGTAAGTTTGTAGTATGAATATCTTGTGAAATCAAAGTCAAGAGACAAGTAAAATCACAGTCAAATATATATTAAAATCGCATTGAATTTTCACTCAAAATAAAGTAAAATCATGAAGGTTCGTAGTCAATGGAATAGGTAAAATCGTAGTCAAAATATACAGGATAAAGTTGTCATGATATGGATCAAATTGCAGAAGGAATAAGGAGAATGTTGTTTGGTAATAGATGCATGAATCATAAAGTGAAATGACACATATTGTTGTCCTTTATTACATGGAATCATAGAGAAAAACTCGAAAATCATTGAGTTAAAAATAATTAAAAAACAAAAGGGTGTTGTCAAACAAATGTTAACTGTCAATAAATAAATTTAATCGTAGTCACAATTTGTTAAAAAGAAGACGTTGTCCCACAATTTTTTTCTGTCAAGTAAATAAATTCAATCATAGTCCAATTAGTTAACAAAATGTTGTCATTAAAACACCACCATATACACCATACAATACCCCCAATTGCACAACAAGGAAACTACCTACAGTTTGCAAAAATATCTGTGCAAGTAATCCAAAAATCGAGGTCTAGATATCACCCAAAATCATTGTCTCTACAATGCAGATTCACTATCTAAAATTTACTAAATGTCTATGTAAGTAATGCCAATACGTGGTCTGGAGATGTTAATACCATAGTCTATTACATGTCTTGTATTGCTGAGTTGAAATTGGTTGCAAACCATCCATGTATCAGAGTAATTAAAGATGTAAATCGGTTAATCAGTGTAAAACGCAGAGAAAGAAATAAACACATTCAATAAGGTAATAGTTTGCTCAGTAAAAACGTTTTATAAAGGTTACAAAATCTCTATGTAAGAAGGAAGAAATCACCATGCGAAGAAGGACAAATAGTTGTGCAATGGAAGGATTAAATCGTTGTGCAAGGAGGACAAAATCGTTGTGCAAGGAAGCACGAAATGGTGGAGAACAAGCGATCAAAACACAACACAAAGGGGCATCGAAGGCAGTAAAAACAAACACGAAATTTCATTCCAAACAACATGTATAATCACAGTGAATATATAAATTAAATGTTGTCAACAAATAATCAATCAAAGACATAGTAAATCCACAAACACAACATAAATAAGTGCATACATTAACATAATAAACGTTGAGATTTACCAATCAAGAAGATGGGATTCATCAATCAAAACACAAAGTTTTACAAACCAAAATGCAGAAGAAATCAATCACAATAAAACGCAATACCAATCGTTCAGCCATGATGGTTGGGCAAGCATTATCCTTAGATCATCATCCATGCACATAAAAGCAGGGAAATAGAATCTATAGGTCTATTAAAACTGAAGTGATGACCATCGATTTAACTCCCGGCCGACTTCTTAGGCATGGAATGATTATCTAGGGATAAGGACGAAATATGAAGCACTATCTCTTCATAATAATCAATAAAAAAAAACATAACAGTCATAGCAATTTGGGATTGGGTTGCCTAGGAAATCAATTCAAAATCAGTGATCGTAAAGCTATGATGACTTTAAGTTCTCGATTAAAAATGATGAGTAAATGCATTTCTGTACACAATAGGAGTACAATGATGAAAGCATAAGAACAATAATAATATACCATTCAAATAAATTCATGTGTATCGTAGCCCAAGGCGACAGGTCCGAGTCATTGTCAGGCGCATACTCCGACCAACTCGCTATTTTCGACTGATGTGACTTCACCGATACCTCCTAGCCAATGCTAGGGGTATTCTTCTCCCCCTTGATCCCCCTGAGCCGCAAAGGGGCCACACACACTAAACTGAAGAAATGCTAGCACCCATCTCACCTTTCAAGGTTGATCTACCACTCCTTACCCGAGTTGGGTATCCCAACTCCCACAAGATAAGTCAGTCAGGACAAAAATTTCGCAGCATAACGTTACACATAAAATATGAGATCCATATTCCTCCTCCTCCATCCTTTTTATAGAGTTTCTAAGTGATTTATTTTCCAATTTCCCATTTAATTTATCTTTCAGTAATTTAATTCAGAAAAAACGTCCCCCGTACACGTCACCCATCCCCCTAGTTGCACCAGAAATTAATTTCATTAATTATATAATTACTCCTATTTCCCTCACCCACCAAACATCATTCCTAAAAACACTCCTTGGTGTCCCAATATTCCCTTACACAGTTTAAATGATTTATGCCTTTACTAAATTCCTAGTTGAGTTCATAATTAGAAAGTTCTTAAAGACAAGATTCCTTACTACATCATACATTCAGATTTTTCCTTACATTTCCCCCTTTTCTTTATGTTTCCCTTTTTTTTTCCTTACTTTCCTATTTATTTAAGTTTCCCTCTTTTCCCTTTTTAACTAAAACTCAAATTCGCAAGTGTAGAAAAATCACCTTTTACCCCTTTTTAATTTTAATTAATAAATTTTATTTACAATATATAGAAAGAAAACAATCAATTCCCTTTTAAAATTTTAATCCCCCATTAAAATTTGATTTTAATAAATTAATTGAATTTCTTACCCCCTTCTCGTCGAATGTTTAATTATGATTATTATTTTTGACCAACAGTGTCACTTAGAACTAAATTTTAATTTCCTAGGTTGGGCGATGTTTTTATTAGGAAAAATGTTTTAAAACCTTACTTGAAACATCATTCATTGTAAGGCCATTTAGGTTTATTCACTTACTAGTTAAAAATGCGATGTGCCCTTCAAGACGCACTACGTGCTCCAAAGGTTCCACTCGCCACTTTTTGTTTTCCTTGCATGGCGTGCCCTTCAAGACACACTACGTACTCCAAGAGTGTCACTCGCCTCTTTCTGTTTTACTTGTGTGATTTTCCCTTCAAGATGCACTACATCCTCCAAGGGTTCCACTCACCACTTTTTGTTTTCCTTGCATGAAATGCCCTTCTGGACACACTACGTGCTCCAAGGGTGCCACTCGCATCTTGACTGACTTGGTAGAAATAAAAAACCCTTGGAGTCAATACTCCACCAGGTGATCTTGTGGGAGACTAAGGGCCTCTAAGGAATAAGGCCCATGCCTTATTGTGCCACCCTTAGAATCATCGCGAGCGACTGTCGCATTCTACCCTCATGGCATCGTGGGTATTCTCAAACTAGGTAATCGTTAACCTACAATTCAATCCATGACGAGAATTCTAGTAGGCTATGGCAGGGCTATTGTCCACACCTACCCATAAATGTCTCTGGTTGTCATGTGTGACCCCTCTACTCCACATGTGAGTCTAGTCAACAATCAATATTCAACCTGCATCATCAACAAATCATGTCAGAAATAATAATCAATCATCATAACATCTAATCATATGTACATATGTCATATCTACAATAATAAAACCCCAATAGTCCACTCCCTGACTCGATCGGGAGTCTAAGGGGTTTCATCGATGCCTCTGCATCCTCGAGGTCCAAAGTCCTACACACTTAGGAGAACCCAGTCAATAGCAACTGTCCATGTAAATACTAAAAATAACATATAAGCATATCCATAATGCCTCATAATCATAATCAAACAACCAATAGTATAATAATTTGGATCACTTGCAATAAAGTGTCCTCAAAGAATAAGTTCGCTCAGTGAACACAAGAGTGGGATGTTACATACGCCCCATTTTTATCTAAACTTTGTCCCAAAGTTTCAAAGTATATAAGTATCAAAATAATGTGTATCACAATATCATAAATCTATCTATCAAACAAAAATGGAAACTGTTGGTGCATATCATATACATCCTCCCAGGTCACCGAGTGCAGACTATATTTGTCCCACTTGACCTTGAAAGGATCTACTGTTCGACATCGTAGCTGTTGAATGTGATGATCCAGGATACAGATTGGCTCAGCCATGAGCGCACCCTCATCAGATACCTACAAGGAACTCATGTCAATAACATGTGTAGGATCACTAATTTAATGTCTCAAAACAGATACATGAAAAACATCATGCATATGCCTCAAAGAATCAGGAAAGGCTAGTCGATAGGCCACAGGCCCCTTCCTTTCCACAATCTAAAAAGGTCCCTTGAACCTAGTAGATATTTTATCTCCTTTTCCAAACTTGATCAAACTCTTATGCGGTTTCACCCACAAGAAGACTCGATCACCAACTTTGTAACTACGGTCAACACAGTGCACATCGACATAACTCTTCTATTGATCCTACGCTTCTTTTATCCTTAGTATTATTGTTTTCATTTGATATTCCATTTATTGGATTGCTTGTAGTCCCACCAGGACCCTATCCTCAAGCCAATCCAAAATCAAAGGAATTTGACACGGTCGACTGTAAAGAAACTCGAAAGGCACCATGTTAATGGTGCTTTGGTAACTGTTGTTATATGAGAATTCTACTAGTGGAAAGAATTATTCCCAACACTTATGTTGGTCCATCACGTACATGCACAACATTCCTCCAATATTTGGTTTGTCTGTTCGGTTTTCCCTTAGTCTCCGTGTGATACGCATTACTAAAGTTAAGTTTGGTTCCCAAGGCCTCTTGGAAACTAGTCCAAAATCATCCAGTAAACATTGATCCTCGATCGGATATAATCCTCTTAGGCATTACATGCAACCTCACAATATCACTGATGAAAACTCTAGCTATGTCACATGCCTGATACATCGTACGCACAATAATAAAATGAGCACTCTTCGTTAGAGTGTCGACTACCAAAAAATTTGAGTCGTGTCTCCTTGTCATTAGTGGGAAACTAACAATGAAACCCATCGAAATGACCTCCCATTTTGATTCTGGAATAACGTGTGGTTGTGGTAATCTTGTTGGATGTCTATGTTCAGCCTTCACCTGCTAACATTCTAGACATATGGCCACGTAGTTGACTATGTCTTCCTTCATTCCTTTCCAGAAGAATAATGGTTTAAGGTATTCCCTCATATTCGTGACTCCCGAGTGGGCCATGTACACTACTCTATGATCCTCATTCAGGATCAATATTCTCAACTCTTTGTTCGGTGGTACATACATTCAATTGTTAAATATCAATAATCTGACATCATCCAATGTAAATCCTACAGATATTGGTTCCATTATTGTGTTTTTTCTGATAAAATCCTTTACCTCTTTGTACCAGTCATCATTGTGCTATAAAGTTAGAATGTTCTCATGTAGATTCGTCTGAAGAGGCATCACCAAAAACATACGTGATCTCTAACTCAATGAATCAACCACTTTGTTTAATGTTCCCTTTATGTAAGTAATCTTGAAATCGTACTCACTGAGCAATTCTGACTAACGTCATTGTCGCGCGTTCAGGTCTCTCTGCATAAAGATGTGTTGTAGTCCACAGTGGTACATTTTTAGTTGAAATTTTCATCCAATAAGGTAGTGTCTCCAAACTCTCAAGGCATATCCTATTGGAAGATTGGTTGTTGTCATTAATGTCAACCCTAGTCATGGGTTTTGGACCACAAGATTGATAAAGGCATTTGGACATGAAGGACAATGCACATGCATATACAACACCCATGAATGGATAGTATAAATCATGTTGTTTCTAGTGGTAAGTGACACGTCATGTGGATTCTCATGGTTGAAGAGAAATGAATTTTTGAAGATGACAAAGTGAATTGAAGAAGGAAATATATGTAGGCCCTGAAAATAATTAAAGAAAAGAATTACAAAATAAGAAAGTGTCAAGTCGGCCCTAATGTTAAAATGAAGTGACATAAATGGTATAAATAAACATCATTATACATTCATTTTGATACAAGTTGAATTTCAAAGGAAATAATAATAAAAGAAGGCCGGATTTCAAGGGAGGATGAAGTCTTTTGATGATGTGTTCTAAGGTATGTTATATTCAGGTCATCTTACCATTTTTGATATAACTTTTTTTCTAGAATGATTCAGATGGTGAAATCACTATGGTATTGAGAATACATATCAAGGTACCTCTTGTAAAAAATTTATCTCTTGATTCGCTACAATTATAGAGATACACTCTGTGGAAGATAGGGTTTGTGACTAGTCCTGAAGCTAGTCAATAAACAGGTGTTCCAGGTAAAACAGTCATAACATATTCATCGAAAATCCAAATGATGTGGGACAAATTTCATTGGAAATATTACAAAATGTAGTTTCTTCTATGTAAGTTTCAGAATCATATGTTAAATATGGAGCGCGGGGCATTCTATACAAGTTCAATCTCTTGAATAGACCAAAATTGAATAAAGTCATCCATTATTTCTATAACTTCTTCTTGGGGAGGATTCAAGGAGTGAAACTTGGAGGAGTTTCAGAGAATACATTGAGTAATATTATATACAAGATCAAAGTACTCTAAGAATTGAAGAATTGCAGAAATTGAAGAAGTCTCAGGAAGCATTATCAAGTTCCATGTGATGATTGATTGATGGTGATGATTTAATGTAAATTTTTATTATCTCTCATATATTCTTGGGTGGAAGGAAGGGGCAAGGATGGATATTTCAACTCTCTCTTGATATTGGAGGATTGTATCTTCCTCTTGGAGGTTTATCCCTCCCTTTACATTTGGAAGTTGTAGCTACCTTTGAAAGTCATTACTTCCCTTGAACGATAACTATTGATTATTTCTCATATATTGTGCATGGTGTATTGTGGTGTATTGGTGTAACTCTTATACTATTGTTCATTGTTCATTGGATATAGTTGAATGGTTTAAGTATAAGTTGAAAAAGGTTTTAAATTTTACTTGATATTGATTCACCCCGCTCTCAGTATCAACAATTGGTATTAGAGCGGGTTAACTTCAGTATAGTTTAACCACTGGAAAGAAGATCCTAATAAGAAATGGAAGACAAAATTCCAAGTGGGATTCCACCATTTGATGGAAGCAATTTTGAATACTGGAGTAATAGAATGGAAACTTACTTGAAAGATCTTGGGGTAGATGTTTGGTTCTCAGTTTCTTTAGGATACAATGCTTTGAAGAAACCAAAGACTGCAACTCAAAAGGAAGAAAAAAGGAACAACAAATTGAGAATAGATCATGTTGAATTTGAATGTACTCATCCAAGGATTGAAAGAAATGACACTGAAGAAGAAAACTCCAATGAAGAAGAATAAAATCATGAAGAAAAAATTGTTCAACAAGAAAATGAGAATCTTAAAAAATTGAAGCATGTTGAGATTGAAAATAACAAGCTCAAAGACACACAAAGAAAACTAAGAAGTGAATTGGGTAGCTGTGAAAAGACAGTTATAATATTGAAGAAACAATTATAAGACTTTGAGAAGCTAAGAGAAGAAACCATTTCCTTGAAAACTCTACTTGAAGAAGAAAGAAGAATAGGAGAAGAAAGGAATGTCCAAATGAAGAATAAAGAAGACAATTGTAAGAAACTTGAACAAGAAGTTGTCTCATTGAGGAAGAGATTAAGAAACTCTCAAGTGCCAAAATAATTAACACATCTTGGATGCATGGGTAAAAATTCATACAATGAAGATGCAAATAATAACAAGAAGGTTGAAGAAAGAGCTACACAGACAGTTGATGAGAAGTGGACCAGGATACCAGAAAGAAGGAATGATTACAAAAGAGATGAATATCCAAGAAGACCTCCTACCTTTAAGAATCAAAGAAGCTTCAATTAGTATGAAAGAAACTATAGAAGAATAGATCATGAACCCAGATGGACTACATCACAAAGAAGGCCACTTACTCCAAGGTATCAAAATTTCTTTCTTGGTCATTGTTATACTTGCAAATTTTTTGGACATAAGACAATTAATTTCAGAATCAATGAAAGGAACACATACGCAAGAAACATGAACAATGTAAATAGAATATATGGAAATAATCATGGATTTGTCAACATAAGTTATAATTCATTTTCCCCATTGATGGACAAAAATATTGCATGCTACAAATGTAATTATCTTGGTCACAAAGCACAAGATTGTCGATATATGAATGAAGATGTCCCTATGCCAACCACAGTATGGAGAAGGAAAGAGATTCCAAACAATGAAGATTGTCAAATATCATTGATTGCTGAAGAATGTAAAGAAGAAGATGAATGGAACATAGACAGTGGATATTCTTCACACATGACCGGAGATCAAGACAAATTCATCAACTTGAAGAGAAAGGGTGGCAATGTTGCATTTGGATATGACTCATCTACCAAAATACTTGGAGAAGGTGTAGTAGAGATTGGAAGAAAAAATGTAAAAGCAAAGAATGTTCTATTGGTTGAAGACTTGAATGATAATCTACTCAGTGTTAGTAAAATGTGTGATCAAGGATACACTCTTACGTTTGATTCCCGAAAATGTAAAATCAGAGAAAATAACTCAAGAAGATTGGTTGCAACTGCAACAAGAAGACTGAACAACATATACATCCTAGATATGAATAAGAGAGAAAAGACATAAGCCACACAAAAGGATTCTAAGGAAGAAAAAGTCCCACATACAAAAAATAAGGATGAAGTATTATTGAGTGCCACATGTTCAGGGGGAGCATCCCCAAAGAAGAGAGTTACATTTTTCCATTAAACTCAGGGGGAATGGCCCTAACATTTTCCATTGATGTCAAAGGGGGAGAGAAATTAGGATAACGATGATAGGGGGAGCATGAGTGTTTCCATTAATGACAAAGGGGGAGATTTTTGGAAGATTGGTTGTCATTGATGTCAACCCTAGTCATGGGTTTTGGACCATAGGATTGATAAAGGTATTTGGACATGAAGGACAATGCACATGAATATACAACACTCGTGCATGGATAATATACATCATGTTGTTTCTGGTGGTATGTGGAACATCACATGGATCCTCATGGTTGAGGAGAAATGCATTTTTGAAGATGACAAAGTGAACTGAAGAAGGAAGTACATGTAGGCCCTGAAGATAATTAAAGAAAAGAATTACAAAATAAAAAGTGTCAGGTTGGCGCTAATGTTAAAATGAAGTGAAATAAATGGTATAAATAAACATCATTATACATTCATTTTTATACAAGTTGAATATCAGAGGAAATAAGAAGAAAAGAAGGCTGGATTTCAAGGGAGGATGAAGTCTTTTGGTGATGTGTTCTAAGGTATGTTATTTTTAGGTCATCTTACCATTTTTGCTATAACATTTTTTCTAGAACGATTCATATGGTGAAATCTCTATGGTATTGAGAAGATATATCAAGGAACCTCTGGTAAAAATTTAATCTCTTGATTCACTCTAATTATGGAGATACACTCTGTGGAAGATAGGGTTTGTGACCAATCCTGAAGCTAGTCAATAAAAAGGTGTTCTGAGTAAAATAGTCATAACTTCTTCATCAAGAATACAAATATTGTGGGACAAATTTCATTGGAAATAGTACGGACCTTAGTTTCTTGTGTGTGATTTTCAGAATTGGATGTTAATTATTGAGCACGAGGCATTCTGTACAAGTTCGGTCTCCTGAATAGACCATAATTGAATAAAGTCTACCATTCTTTCTATAACTTCTTCTTGGGGAGGAGGAGTTAAACTTGGAGGAGTTTCAAAGAATACATTGAGTAATATTATATAAAGGATCAGAGTACTCTAAGAATTGAAGAATTGCAGAAATTGAAGAAGTCTTAGGAAGCATTATCAGGTTCCATGTGATGATTGGTTGATGGTGATGATTTAATATAAAGTTTTATTATCTCTCATATATTATTGGGTGGAAGGAAGGGGCAAGGATGGAGAGTTCAAATCTCTCTTGATATTGGAGGATTGTATCTTCCTCTTGGATTTTTATCCCTCCCTTTACATTTGGAAGCTGTAGCTACCTT